>CAJVPT010000089.1:0-43891 GCA_910592055.1 Acaulospora colombiana
AAAATAAGTCAATATTTAAAAAAAACATTATTTTTAAAAATAAAGTTTGAATCCTTATAGTATTTAGAAATTTTCGATTTAATTTTTTTGATAAATGAGATTTAATAAATATATAAGTTATATAAAAAGGCAAAAAAAAAAATCTTATTAAAATAGAATTTAATAAATAGTAATAGAATAGACTATATTTAAATTTTATATAGTTTAATAAGTTGTCTACTATTTTAATTTAATAATCAAAATATAAGAGATATTATTAAAAGTGATTACACTATATTTCTAGTAATCTTATATAATAGAAACTTTTTTATAAAAAATAAAATTACAAATCCATTATAGATATATAATGATGAATTAATATAAAAAAATATTTTTAATATAATAATAAACCTTTTGTAAAAGTTTGAATCACAAGTTTAAGATATTGCTAGAACCTTTGTTTCAATAAAAGCCTTATCAAAATAAAAGAGAAAACCAAACAAACAACCTATATAAAATTTTAAAAAAACTATTATATAAAGCAGTTTTCAATAAACATATAATAAAAAAAACAATCTTGTCTGAAAAAAAAAACTATAAATATAGTTCTAAATTTGTTAACTATAGAAAAGCTCTATAACTAAAAGAATTTTTCAATAGAATAGATATATCAAAAAAATAAGCAAACTATAGATTCTTAGTTTGATTATAAAAAAGTATAATAATTTCTGCAATTTAAATTATTAGATAAAAAATTATTGTATTTAATATAGCATCTTTAATATATTATATGAATTTCTGAAAAAAAATATTTAAGATACAATAGAAGGTTTCAAATTTATATATCAAAGACTAGAAGTCAAAAAAATAAGAGATACTATTAAAACTACATAATCATAATATGATAATTAGAAAAATAATTAAAGACTGATATTTAACTTCTTAATAAACTAAGTTAGAATCAAAATAGTATTTAATAGGATCAAGATTAAATAAGATAACAATAAATATATTATAATACAAAAAAATTAAATCAAAAAGGAAATAAAATATTATTATTTTAAGACTTTCAAAAAAAGAAAAGTCAATTATAATAGCATATTAAAAGATTGAAAAGAAAAGTATAGATTTAAAAAATATATTTAAGAAACTTGATATAATGAACTACTTAAACTAATCTTATAAAAAAACTAAGTGCAATATTAAATATATTTTAAAATAACAAAACTTCAAGAAAATTATATATTAATTATGAAATACTAAAAAGGTTAAACCTGAAAGAAAAAGAATTTCTAAGAAAAGTGTTAAATAACTTTCAAAATAAAAAGTTATTTCAAAATATTAAAAACAAAGTTATACTATATATATTTTAGTTAAATCTAAATCTTTGAGTTAGAAACTCTCATATACTAGATCTATATTTTATTAGAAGTCACAAAAAAGTGTTTTATCAAAGTACTTATCAATAAATGAAAAATATTTATAAAAACAACAATATTTTTAGAGAATTTAATTATATAAAACTATTAGTAAAAAGTATAAAAAACCAATTCAAATTCTCAATAATATCTGCAAAAATATTTAAAAAAAAACAAAAAAAAACTATAAATACTTTTTTAAAATATGAAAAAAGTATATAATGCTATTAGTTTAGAAATATTGGTAAAAGCAATGAAAAGAATTAAAGTTTCAGAAGATTTCATAAAAATTATAATAAGTCTATTTTAAAATAAAAATTTTCAAGTTATATTTAAAAATAACTTTACAAAATTAATAGTAGCATAAGATAAAATTAATTAAGAAGAAATCATTTTATCTCTATTTTAAAGAATTTTCTATACTTTTCTTTTTTGCAAAATTTAGAATAATATAAAAAAAAATACAAAATATTAGTTGCCTAGAATTCAAATATAAAAGGTTATACTACTAGAAGGTTAGAATTAAAACATATAGTTTTAATTTTTATAAACAATATGATATAGATCACAAAATTCAAAAAAAATATAAAAAAGATTTTAAAAACTGCAAAAATCTTTTGCAAAGTCAATAACTTTCAAATAAATAGTAACAAATCAGTTTTAGTAACTATTAATAATTCTAACTATTATTTAAAAAAAGTTCAGATAGATACTAAAGAAAAAGAGATTAAAGAACTTGATAGAATAAAACAAGTCAGATTTTTAAGAATCTAAATAAATAATCAAAAGATTACAATAGTGTTTAAAAAATAGATACTCAAAGAAATCAATACAGTAACTAAAGTTCTCAAAAACAAAATAATGATAGACAAACAAGCTTTTTATATTTTAAATAAAATATTAATTTTTTTTTTTTTTATAATGACCCAACTTCTAGTTGACTTTTATTAACTTCAACTTCAATATTACATTATCAGTTTCAAAGTTAACTACAAATTAAAATGATACTAATATATATGTTGAAATTGTATACAAAGATTCTTTTTGATTCAGATTTCCTATATGAATCTCTGTAGTCTGTTGCTATTCACTAGAGGAACTAACTTGCCTGAGCTAAGTTAGTGATTATATTTCTTATTATCTACACTAAAAGAAAAAAAAATACCAAAGGGCTGCTAGGCAAAGATCTAGATTTTTATAGCTGCTAATCATATATTGAAGCTTATACCAAGTAAATATCAATACTTACAAATTATCCACTGGAATCTAGTGCCTCTTTATTTTTGAAAGGAAGAGGAAGAACTTTATCTTCTCAAATAGGGGAAATAGTTTCAAAGCCTAGCTTTATTGAAGCTATCTCATCTAGAAGTCTACCTAGAGAACTACTCATTTAAAAATTAAGTGGAACCTATAGCTAGAAGGGTGCCTTGAAACCTGTGAGGAGGTTATCAATCTGGTTTTAAAAATAATATCTGCTTTAAGCATAAGCTGCCTATTTAAGAAGGCACAACTCTTCCAAAATTAGGCTAAGTCTTTAGGGAATCTTCTAATCTAGAAAGAGTTTCCAATAAGTACTTTCACTAGAAGTAAGATTGGTAGGTACTACTAATGGCCTAGGTGGCTATACTTAAGGAAGAGTCATATTAAGGAGTCTTGGTATTGTTATTCAGTTTATGATTCTCCTACAAACCATGGATCAGGAATAAAAAACCCACCAGCTAGAAAAAACCTTCTATTCACCTTGTTTGTTTTTTTTTAAAAAAGAGAAGACAGATCTTTATTTATCTGTAGAAGCTGCTAGAACCTGCTTGACTGCCAAGAGAAGGTAACATTAATACTAAAAACAATTGAAGTATCTTGTAACCTTTGTCAATAGTTGATTGAACTTTTTTGTTTGATATGTATACTGATGTGAGAGGAAGTAGTGTCCTGTATCTACCTGTGACTTGGATTGTGACTTATGATAGATCCCAAGTTCTTATGAAGCTGAGGAAATGTATTTAGACATGTGAGGTGGCCAATAAAAGCTTGTTATCAGTTTTGTCCAACATGTTTTATATCAGCCAATCAGAAATGGTGAGATATATGCTACCCAAAATTTTAGGGTCAAGTTGAAATAGGCAAAATTTTTTAGAAAGCTATAAAAAAATAACTTTTAGAAGTATAGAGATGGTCAAAAGATGGGAAGATAAGTCCTTTGACTAGAACAGAACTTCTGTTATTTCTTTACCATATCTGGAAGGTGACAGATACTTCATTGTTGGTCCTTTTCCCTTTAGAAACTTTCTTGCCATTGGTAGTAAAGGTAAGAACTGAACTTTGCAAATCACAAGAGTTCAATTTGTTCAAAAGAGATTGTAAATAAGATAGAGAGAAGATGAGAAAGTTTTGAAAGAACTCGGTGAGTTGATTTAAGAAAAGTAATAAGACTATATTAGCATAGAGATATTAAAACTTCTTGTGAACATCTTTTTGTGTGTGGTCGGAGGATCAGTAGAAAGAGTTTTAATATATATATATAAAATATTAATATCTATAATAGAATTTATAATACAATATAAAATATTGTCTAAAAAATATGTAACAACTTGATAATATATAAAAACTTTTTAAAAACAAAAGTGTTTTATATAAATCCATGCTCAATAGTGTAATTCTTCATTTAAAGATTCATAATTTAAAAAGTATCTTGTAACTACAATTAAAAAATCAAATAATATAACTATATAATAGACCAAATAATTTTTTTTTTAATCCACTGTCAGGCTAACATGGTTTATCTTTATTGTATATTTAAAATATTATATGATTTTAAAGATTTTAACATGACAGCTCACCCGTCTTAAAAGTTTAACTTCTCTAAATGCAACTTAGAAGATTATATTATACTCTCTTAATAATTTGGATTATCCTTTAGCTATCAAGTTTATTGCTTACAGATCATCATTGTAAATCATCCAAAATTCTAAATGCAGATCAAATACTTAACCATATTTTTACTTTAACTATCCATCTTTTAATAATCTCCTCAAGGTTTATACCTTTGAATTGTTTTTTATATAATATTTTGTCTAATGAAGAACTATTATCTTCTTCTGGATTTTTTGTGTTTTCAAGCTTGTTCTTCAGAATTCGATATTGTTTAGATCTTCTATCAATATACAAGTCTTTTTCTATTCAATTATTACTTTGCAACATTCATTCCAGATCTTTTTCTTAAAAATTTTTCCCATTTGTTAACACAGTCTTCCTATAGCTTTTTTTGTGATAAGTGGTTTTATCTTGTAATATAGTTTGAGGAAGTCTTCAATATCTTTCATTTTGTCTTTATATATATATCCACATATTATTTTATAAAGACTCTGTTCCTGTTGCTGTATCTCATTAAGCCATATATCAATTATTTGATATATAGCTTTTTTATCTTTATTCTTGATTTTTACTTGATCCGTAATATATTGAATCAACTTTCTACTTACTTTTTTTCAAATGTCTAGTCTTCTAAAACTTGTTACTAAATACAAAAACAGGTAATCAGTTGTTTCTTTATAAGTTTCACACCTAATACAAGTGATTGATTTATAAACTTTTGATTTTTACTTTTTGAGTATCTATAATATTGAAAGTTCATTGTAAGTAAGATTCACCAAAAAGCTTTTGTCCTTGTTATCCTTAAAAGATATATATAATATATAATAAATATTAAACTAGCTCTAAAAAACTGTTCAGTTTATCTTGATTTTTCCTTTATTTCATTTATTTTGAATCCATCTTTGATTACTCCAGTCAAGACTAATCTTTCTATGATTCCATTCTTTAATGAACTCCCAGATACTGATATTAATGGTTAAATCTTTTCATATAGCTATAGAGAAGATTGCATACATTTCTAGTGTATATTGCCATTCTATTGGATTTTCTTTTCTAGCTAATTTTGTTAGTATATCTGCTATATTGTTGAAATAGTCTCCTTTATGAACACAGACCTTTTCTAGAATTAAAATAAGACTTTTTTTCTTAACTATATTTTTTATCCTTGTCCAAAGTGACCAGTTAGCTATTTTGATCCATTTTCTAAATGATATAAGTGATTATAATTGTATGGTATTTCATATTCTAATAGCTACTTTGCAATCTGTAAAGATAGTAACATTAGCATCTTGAGATAAAGTATAGAGTACTGTCAATATTGCTAGTATTTTCACTCTTGCTACTAAAGGCCATAGCAGTTTTCTTGCTGAAAATTGGTTGACGATGATATTGTTTTGAGTCTGAATCCAAGTGAAACCCATCTGACACTTTGTTTTAATATCTCTTGTTTCTTTCTTAAAGGACCCATTAGTGTAGAAAGTAAAGTTTTTATATTCATTGTTTTGATTAAATCTAAAAGTATCAGTAAGTTCTCTAATATATTTTTTTGAGCAAATGGCTTGCTCTATTAATGACATATATCAGTTTTCTATTACTACTTCTTTATATATTGTTGCTACATTCCAAGTGTCAGGTCTATATTATTTTAAGTTGTCAGGCATCCAATCTGTTAGGTTGTCAGGAAGCAGTAATAATTTTCTTATCTGTGTACTTTTAAACTTGTTGAGTTGAGGCAGAAGATATATTTCTAAAGATGAAACTATTGTCATCAGCTTGGATAGATCTGGATGATATAGGATCGAATTATCAGTACTATTATAACTAAGCTGGTATAGGGTAAAGATTATATTTCCTTGAGCTTTCTTGACTTTTCCTATTATATTTTCTGATGGATTGGTAATAATTTCTCAGTAAGTCTTCCTTTTGTCCAATATATTCAATAATTGTTTTATTCAGATTTCATAATTGTATCATTCTAAATTTTTAGTAAACTTCTAAGTAAATTCTGTTTTTCTGTAACCTAATAAACAACTTGTTTATACTATCTAAGAATATGACCTTTTCTATTTCTAAAAAATATTTGGACTGCTCCCTATTCTCTAATTGTTTTTATAGTTGAGTTAATCAATTGATCTAAAAATATTATAATGTATTTTTTAAGGGATACTATAGCCTTTTTATAATCGCACTTCTCAAGAATTGATTTAATAGAAAGTAAACTACTCTTGATTTGAAAGAGGTTTTTCTATCTCCAACTTTGATATATGATTTGAAGTTTATTGGCAAAAGCCAAAGTGATAGTAGTAAAGTTACCTTTTTTCAAAAAAGCAACTTCTGTTAGATATTTCAAAATATTTCTAGACTTCCAATGTTTCAACTAATTCTATTTGAGATGGATAATTGTTGCTATTCACTCTTGAGACCTAATATCTTTTTATTATGAATACAACTATTTGGCATTATGCTACATATGAGGGCTTTGTTCTTGAAAGTTTTTTTATATATTGCTGTAGGCTTATTGCATATCTTTTCCCCAATATGTGTGTACTGTATACAGTATTCTATCTAAGAAATCAAAACTCTATTGATAATATATCTAGTATGTTTTTCAGTCATAGTTTTTTTTACTAATTACTAGATTTACAGATCTAATCTCAACTTTTAATAAGTTAATTGTATTCTTGCTATTATGTCTTTTTCCAAATAAAACTCCTAGGAATCATACCTAATCATTTTTACTCATTTTTTTAATTTTTGTTTTGCCAGTACTAGCATAAACTATCCCAGTTTCTAGCTTATTCTGATTTATTGTAAACAAAATTGACTTTTTGCTATTAATCTATGAATTATTTGCTATATAGAATTTTCTGACCTCTTCCAAAATATTCTCTATGTCTTGCTTAGATCTAACTATCCAGGTTGTATTATTTATATATATAATGATTGCTTATCTAATAGATAGTTTCTTCTTAACCTCTGATATCTGGAAGTTGGATATCTACTCCTCTTCTATAGTATATCCATAATTTTGTTTATTTTGAATTTTGCAAAGCAATGGATCATAAAAAATTTGTCAAAGTAATAGAAATATTGTTTTCCCTTAATCAATACTATTCCTTGCCATAAATGGATCAAAAAGTCCAGCAGAAAGAATAGTATAACATTCTCTGTTTTTAAAAAGATTGATAAGCAGCTGTCTTATTACTAATAGAATTTGAATTTTTGATATTGCTTTTCCAATATTTCAAGACTAATTGTATCATAGACTTTGCTGTGTCTTGAAAAAATATCCATAATTTTTTTCTTTTTTCTCTAATCTCTTTACAAAAGTTGGATAGGTTTGGCAGTACTCTCTTCCTGTAAGCTGGCAAAGTTTGATCCTTGTAAGATATCATACTTTGTAAAGATAGTTGCCAAGTGCTTATTTACTATTTTGATAAAGCAAAGTCTTGCTTTTTCTAGTAATACAATTGGTCTGGTATTTTCAAGCTCACAGTGCCATGGTTTAGGCTTGAATATTGAATATATATTACTGCTTTTTTATTTTTGAAGTATTTGGTTATTTTTAAGAATCATATTAAAAAGCTATACTAATATAGCTTTTCCTTTTGGACCTAAATTCTTTAGCATCTTATAACTGATCTATGAGGGATCAGATACTTTTTTGTTGGGAAGACTTTTTAGTGTTTCATCAAGTTTTTTTATTGAAATTTCTTCTTTTAAAGGGAAATACCATTCAGGTTTGATCTATTTTTTGAACTGATATTCTGTTTTTCAATAGAGATTTAGGTCTTTAAAATTGGATTTTTTTTTTTTGAAGGATTTTTGATAATAGATCTTGTCTTGTTGATTAATGGTTTGTGAATTCGTAGCTATGTATGTTAAACCCTTGCAGTCTTGTACTAAGAGTCTATCAATTATTATCTTGGATTATTTTCTGTTAAGGATACAGTTCAGCATTCATTTTTGATTGCTTTTGAGATGCTCACATCTGATTTAAAGAGCATATTTGATTTGATTTTTGATATAGAGACTTTTCTTTTTTTTTACAAATTGTACATAAGATCATTTCTATTTTGATAATTTTTTTCAGCTGTATTTTAACATCAACAACACTTTGAGAAAGTGATAAGTCTTGGGGGAATGCATTATTACTTAAGATATGAAGCCTATTGATTGCTATTTAAATCTCTTTCTTAATAGAAAGTTTCCACATTGTTTGAGCTTTTTTAAGTAAATAATGAATTCTATTGGCTTCTCTATATATATTAAAGTCATGTCTAAGGAAAGTGCTCTCAATTTTGGATTTTCTTTTGGAGTTGAAATATACTCATTTTGTTTTTAAAGACTTAAAAGCTCCTCTAATAATAAGTAGATTCCAACAGGTGCCAGGTTTTATTCAGTATTTGTAATATGTTGAAGTTACTTGAGGACTTTATATATACTTGATCTTTAAGATGGAAGAAAGTAGTATCTATCCAAATTCTAAACTTTTTTCACTGGATATCTGTAGAGTTAGTAGTATCTGGAATTTTAATACTTTTAGTTCTTTGTGATTCCTACTTCTTTTTCTTAAGCAAGTTGTCAGTTGTTAAATGAATCATTAGAAGTATATGGTCACTGCTAATTGAAGTTTCTATAGATACTGTATATTATAGAAATACTATAGATTTTCAAGACTCAGTTTAGCTGTAACCCAGATATAGTCAATTCTGCTATAAACTAATTTGGTTGACTATATAAAAGTATTATTGCCTTCTTCCTTCCAAAGCCTTTGAACATCTGTGAAATTCCAGTTCTCTAAAAAGTTAAATAACCTGATTTTAGTTTTTTGTATCTGATATATATCTTGTTATTAATAGAGGACCAATTTGTTAATAGAGGACTGATCTATTGTAGAATCAATTATAGCATTAAAGTCTCTCATAATGATTACTTCAAAGCCTCTTTTCTGTTTTTCATAAATTTTCTTCTATAAAATTTATTGTAGACATCTACTTTCTTTTTTATTAGAAGGTAAGTAAACTTAAAAAATTACAAGTTTACTTTTTGCTGATAAGAAGCTAACTCCTATTATATGATCTTCTATTTTATCTATATATGCTAGTTTTCTTTCATATTTCTTTTTGATTAAAAGACCTACTCCAAAACCTCTAGGTCTGCTATAATTACTACTATGAATAAACTTATGTATTTTTTGAAATTTGAAAGCAAATACATCAGATCCAAATATAAGGTTTGTTTCACAAATTCCAAGAATATCAATATTCATCTCTTGAATTTTTTTTCAGAGTCTTTGTTAATCAAGGATTGTATTAATATCTCTCACATTGTGTATTTCTATAGTTATAATATTATTGATGGATGGTTTGATATTGTCATTTTGATAAAGGATATAACTTTTTAATATTTTGATAGTATTGGATTTTATTGTTGAAATGAAGTTATCTAAAGAGCTTGTATTATTTGAGAATTTATTATTATATATATTATTGTTTGTTACATCTGTCATTGGATTTATAATTTTTTGTGAAGAGTTGTATTTATTTTGAAAGTCCAGTTCTTCTTCAAGGAACTGTGGTTGGACTGGTAAACTTTATAATTGTCGGTTCCTTATTTGTATCCTGACCAAGAATATTTTTTGGATTGTTGCTCCATTCTACTAATTCTTGTATTTATTTTTTCAGATTAGCTAAGATCTGTTGCCAAGAAGTAGATCTATTGTTTTTAAAGTCTAAGCTGTTTGAACTTCTGAATTCTCAATTAGTTCCTTGATTTCATCTTTTATTTGAGTTGATGGGTTCATTATTACTAATTGTTAGTCAAACATATCCATCTCTTTTGGATCTAGGTTCTTGTCTTGTTTTGATTGTATATGTGATTAGTTTGTTCTTGGGCCAAATGTATAATTCATCTGTATCATTTGTTGGATTTATCAGTTTCTTTTCTAGAGTTAGACTTCTTTGTTTTTTATTGTGTCTAATATCAATTCTTCCTATTCCTTCATCTATCTATTCAGTATTTGATTGTATTGATTCATTATCTGATTCTAAAGTCTTTTTGTGATATTGTTTGTCAGATGAAAGATCTTGTTCTTTTCTAAAATATTCTTTAGTACTCCATGTATAGTAAGTTTATGACTATATATAAAGATATGTTGCTTTAGAACTTTCTCAAGATCTTGTAATAATGCAAAACATATAATAGTATAGCCTTGTCTTCTAAGTGTAAGTGGGTTTCTGGGAGTAAAGTATGTTTTGACCTTGGTATGTCTAACTGCTCAAGCCACCAGACTAGTAGTAGTATTATAAATACTATATAGTCTTAAAGATTGAGAGTTGCACTGCTTGATTATTTGATTAATTTCTTTATTATCAGTTCATGTTAAGTAAAAATAGCTCTAATAGTTTCTTTATTAATATGAATCATCTATTCATCTTCTAAATTCATGAACTATTGATGAGATATAATGTGGGCTTTTATTTTTATTTGAGAATATGAGTGATTATAAATATAAATATTTGTAGTATTTTTATAATCTAATAAGACAACTTTAATCTCTTGATGTGAGTGATTTTGAACAATATCAACTAAGGTGACTATTAATGAATACTTATCATTGTTAATCTTTTATTAGAGAATCTTTTTGTATAGCATATTTTTAGAGTTCATCCATTTTTTTATCTTCAAAGAAATGGTGATAAAGTTTTCTCTTTCTTTTTTATTGATTTTTTCTAGATATTGCAATACATTTTTTTCTTCCTCATAGCAAAATGTAGTTTAAATATTTCTATTAAGAAAATCCTTTTTAAAGGGTTGAAAGTCTTTTGGCAGGCTTAGTATATTTTGAAAGTATTTAATTCTCTTATTTTTAGATTCTCCTAATAGCCTAGACATAAGAATTTCCATTTTGTATTTACTATTTTCTTTAATATGAAAGAAATTAATACTAGAAGAAGATAATCTATTTCTTGTCTCATAGACAAATTGTTCTGTGATATTATCACCTTTAATCTTTTTTGTAATCTCCTCTATTTTTATTTAGTCTTCTACTTTCTTGTCACTCATTTCTATTTTAGTATTACTGGAAATTTCTATTGTTATAGTTAATTGAACATCCATATAATTTTTCATATCTGTATTATAAGAATTGCCATTTATTATAGATTGGACTGTTGATATTTTATAGGAGATGTGTTGTGATCATTTCTCCTGTTTAATTAGATCAAAATATTTATCTTCTAAATATGGTGCTAGAAGATCTTTATCTTTCCCTTATCCTTGAGTCCATAGATATAGTATATGTTACTTAAGAATTGTAGCTTTGACAAAGATAATTTGATTGATATTTAGGATTCAAGTAATAACACTATCCAGGATTGAGTATCTGTTTGGTTCAGGGATAGGGTTCTACATAGTGTAGCAGGCTAATTGATGAGTTTGTCACTAATGACAAAAGCTTGTATAACTTTCAGATAAAAGAGTCTATCCTTCTATCATATATATAAAACACAAATCAAGGCAAAAGTGTAAAAAGATTTAGGCAAGTTTCAAGGTAGTTTTTTCTAAAACTACTTATAACTTCACTGTTATAACAATCTATTCAAAAGATTCGTCTTAAGATTTGACATTTTATTAAGTCATTAAAGGAAGTTACATTTATACATTTTTACACATAGGGCTATTATATAATCACTATGGCTATTTTAGTATTATGTCATGCATAAATTGCTTCTTGGTCAGCTAATTTTTTATTACTTCAGCTCATAGTTTTTTATCTTTTTGATGCGAATGGATTGTTCATGCATTCTTCTAGCTTGCAAAGGATATGGTGATAGTCAGTAATTGATTGTTTTGCATAAGCTTCGATTGCATAACGATCGTCAGTCACGTGACTACAGCAAAAATTCTGAACTTTGTTTAACTTTTTTGGTCTTTAACAATAGTTTTGAAGTAGCAGCTATATTGAAAATAGCTTGTATTGCCCAAAGTTTTTTATGTTGATCAAATTTGGTTAACAGTCAAATTAGTATATCCTAGTCTTTTTATTGACATGTCTAGATCACGTGATGTAGAAAATTTACAGTATTGACTGTTTTGATAGATAATATAGTCTAAAGTTTATATGTTACCAAAATAAACTGCTATTATTTTGCTGTCACGGATTTTATTTGATATAGTCTAAAGTTTATATGTTATCAAAATAAACTGCTATTGTTTTGCTGTCACGGATTTTATTTGAAGATGATTGACTTTGTTTATTAAATCTAAAAATAGATATGATATAAGGGATTGTAAATAAAACACACTTGTTTTGAAGTTTATATTTGTCACATGAGCTTGTTGTTGTGAAATCACAGATATGACAGATTTTGCATTATACGTTTTAGATATAATCAGTTGTTATGTTGTTTTGAAACTCTATCCTGTTAAGTAAAAGAGATTTGAACTTCTCTTAAATGTTGTAAACCTTGAACTTAAGCTGATTTATTGGCTTGAGTTATTGTTTGCAAGACTTCTCTTGATATCAAGAAAGGTATTACCCTGCACTAGCCTGGCTGAGAACTTGTGGAGTTGAGGTTTGGCCTCAAAAGCTTACTATGAATCAATATCTTTGTGTTTTTCTTTCGTTTGTAAAGAAAGAAACTTTCTGCAGTAAAGATAGATTTTCTTTAAATTTCCTTGATATTTGTTAACAATTGGTTGTGTGTAGTTTGAAGCTTGCTTGAGAGCAAAGGTTTTTGTGTGTAAAAGTATTTTCTTGTGTGTGTAAAGCTGACTTCTCTTGTTTTTCAATAAAATTATCAAAAAAAGAAATTTTTAGGAAAACTAGAAATCAGCGGAAAGAGTTTTTTATAATAGACTAAATAATTTTTTTTTTTTTTTAACCCACAATCATGCCACAATGGCATGTCTTTATTGAGATATTGAGAAATATCTAAATATTTTATATACTTTCACAAAATAACTAACTTGTCATTATACATTATTAGTTAAAGGACTACACCACTTAAAAAATATGAGAAATCCACTAAGCTAGTTTAGACTAACAAAACTAAATCTAACTAGATACTCTAAGTCAGATTTAGGGAACAATATTTTACTCTACTAGTAGCTTGGCAATAGTACCTCTAAGTCAATCAGGATCATTGTCAACAGTTTGTCACTATTGACATAATAGACTAAATAATTTTAGATTATCAAAAATTTATTATAATAAATTTATATTTTTTACTATTTTTATATATAAATTTTATATATAAAATTTATTAATAAATAATATCTATTTTTTTTTTTACTTTTTTTTTAACTTGCAATTATATCATAATAACTTGTCTTTATTGAGAAATTAAAACAAAATCTACAATAGTTTATAGACTTTTATAATATAACTAACTCTTCTTTATATTTAATACTCTAAGTTAGATTTTAAGAACAATATTATACTCCATTAATAAATTGATTATAATTTCTATCTACCAGAATAATTGCCAATAGTTTATTACTATTGATTAATTCAAAAACTAATGAATTGCTAAGTTAAAAAGGGAAAAGGTACAAAGTAATTAAAAAAAGAAAACAATTCAAGGTCTATCAAAAAAGTCCAAAAATAAAAATAATCTTTTTCAAAAGAGATTTGTCTGATTAAGATAATATTTTTACTTTATTTGAACCTTAAAAGAGAATTTTTTTTTATTACCTGTAACATAGGTGAATCAATCTAATTAATCCTTTATTTAAATAAACATCAAATTGAAATATCTCAAGAAAAGTATTTAAACCTTGACTTTTTTTTATTAAAGCTTTATTTCTACTTAAGAAACTTAAGTAAGAGATGAGAATCTGCAATTCACATTATTTATCACTTAATCTTTTGATATCATAAAAGTCTTTATTAAGGAACTTGGACTTTTGGAAGTAACTATTTCTAAAACATTTTTTTCAATCACTATTATATTATTGGAACATGTGAATATAATCAATAAAAGCTTGTTTACATTTCAAAAATTAATATGTTTTATATCAACCAATCACTTTTATAAAGATTTATATTATTTAAAATTTAGGATCAAACTAAGATAGGTAAGATTTGTCAAAAAACTGTGAAAATAAAAGTTCTAGGAGTGTCAAGACAATCAAAAAGAAAGAAAATAAATCTTTTTACTATAAAAAACCTTTATAAACCTCTCATTTTAAAGGTTAAATGAATCTTTAGGTATTTTACAGTTAGTTTTTTTTTTTTTGAAAACTTTCTTGCTATTGATATTAAAGGTATTACTTAACTTTTTTTAATCACTAGAAATCAAGTTTTTGAGTAAAAAGGTTTGTAACAAAGAAGAAAGGGTAAAAGTAACTTTTTAAATCATATTTAAAGTTGTTTTAAGAAAAGTGTTAAGACTTTATTAACAAAAAAGTATAAAAACTTCTTGTGAATATATTTTTTATATATGGTAAAGAATTAATAGAAAGGGTTTTTTTTATCAATTATAATTCTTTTTTTTTTACTTCAAATTAAAATTAATATATATATATATATTAATTTTAATATATATATATATTAAGAAACCTGTAGGTCTATAATATAGTGGTAGTGCTTCTGGATTGCAATCACAAGATCCAGAGTTCAATATTATCTGAAGGTTAAGTGAAAAAATATTACATATAATAAAACAATTCTATTGAATGACAAGTTAATACTATTATTGGACACAATTCTGACTATCTTATCAATACTCAAAATAAAAGAATCCATTGTAACATGATGTCACCTATAGCTGATTTTTATCAGATTAGACTAGTCTATAGATATTGTGGATGATCAATATTTTATCCATGATAAAGTAAAGGAGGATAGGACTAATCTTGTGATCAATCACGACAGAAACTGAATTGACAAAGATGTTTTAATAATCTTACTAGCCAATAAAGAAGTTGTCAAGTTAAGAAGACTGAAGTTTTGAAGAGAGTAAACATTATATCAATGGTATGCATAAAAGCATGACCAAACTTGTCTATGACATATCCTTAGGAGATCTTGGTAAAAGGAGAAATTTGTAAACTATACTAAAGTCCCAAAACTGGAGACAGATTAGAGTATATGCAATGGTCTGATAATTAAATCACTCTATAAATTATTCTAGAAAAAATTAAGAGAGCATTATGTAGTTTTCTTTAATGGGCTAGTTAGTTTTTTTTTTTTTTACTCTCTGTCAGACTAGTTATATGTGCTTTATTAAACATTTTGTAGACTTTACATATCAATGTAACACTAAAGCTAAATCTTTAATTAACTTACTTGTCTTGACTATTGATATTCTAAGTGCAACTTCAGAAGTGATTTATTACTCCATTAACAGTTCAGATGAATATTCTTTCAACTATTAGTATTATTGCCTATAGGTTACTACTGCAAATCACTTTGTAAAGTTCTAACAGAGATAAAAATCAAACCAATTCATTTAGTATTCAATTTCTTTTGTTAATATCTATTTCAGATTCTTGTCATTCAATCTTTCTTCTTTAAGAATTGATGATTTCTTGATCTTGATCTTCTGGACTTCTAAGCTTGTTTTCTTACTTTATTCTTTCTATTAATTCTCCATGACTATCTCTATTTAATTACTCTTATATATCTTTTGTTTCAGATCTCTTTCCAGATATGATTACAAATCTTCTTCTGCATTTTTGTAATCTATCTATGAGCTTTTTGTCTTATTTTTTTATCATAACATCTGAGATCAGCTATTGCAATAAGCCAATCACTTCTCATAAGTTTCATACAAAAGTTTAGCATTCTGTAATTACTTTTGAAGACTTCTTCTATAAGTTTAAAGATTAGCCTATCTAGTTTTCTTTTCTCCTTTTTATTGTTTATAATTAGTTATATGTTTTTTTCTTTCTTGCAAAAGTTTCTTAAATTCTTTTAGTATCTTTATTAATCCTTTTATCCATGCTTTTTACAATTGCCTTTTATATGTTGAGCATTCTAATATATAATTCATCATTTTTATATATTTGTTGCACTTTATACATATCACTTGTTTGTAAAGATCTGTTCTTCATATTGCTAGTTTTGTTAGAGTTAATAATTCATTATTTGTCAATTTTATAAAAAAGCTTTTTTTGTAAGAGCTTTTGAAGAAAGTGTCCCACATATACCCATCCTTCATTCTATCCTATATAAAGTTCCATGTATATTTATGCTAATCTTATAATTGCTGGTTCTATTTTTCCTGAGTTCTATTTTGTTATGTTTATTAATAGACTATTATATGCCCTTTACTTTTTTGATGAATTGTCTTATTGAAGTATCCAATATATATTTTATTATTTAATTTCTATAATAATTTTGGATAATATGAGATACTTCTATTCTATTACAAGAAGTTGGAGTATTTCTTTAGTTATGGTATCTGCTTCTTTATTGTATTTATTACTGGAGTAAACCTTAATCTTGATCAGCTCCAGGTTCAAATATTTTTTCTCTACAAGATCTAACATTTGCATCTATAGAGACCAGTTTTTTTCTTTCAACTACCTTTTATATATCTTTTTGGGATCTTTTTCCTTCAGTTCCTTCCATTTGGAGATACAGGTTTGACTGTTCATATAGATTTTGACTCTGCTTTCAATAAGAACAACTACAGTATAGTAACTATTGCTATTACTTTTGCTTTTGTTAATAATAGTTAGTCTCCTACTCCTGTCTGAAATTTACTTTCTTTTTCTATTTTTTCTATTTGAATCCATACCGTTTTTATTTTTATTTCTTTTCTTTCATGATTGACCAGTAATCCATCAGAATAGAAGGTTATTACTTTATTTAACTTCTAATTTCGTTGAAGTATTTTTAGCAAGTGGAACTGGTATGCACTTTCTTTTACATTGTCTCTAATTATTTTTTCTTCCCAACTTTCTATCTCTATATTTATTACTTTTTATAATAAATTACAGCTTTTGTCATTTGTTATGATTATATTTTATTATAGGATATTTGGATTTCCATTTTGTTCAATTTACTTTCCAAGATCTGATAAGCTGTTCTATTTTCTTGTTTTGTATAGTCTTGACTATTGATAGATACCATTCTGGAATTGGTTCCTTACTCATATTCTATATAAGCTATAGCATTTTTCAGTTTTATGTTTTTTTAGTATCTATATCATTTAGTTGATCTATATGTATTAAATTATTGTTTTTCAGTGAAGGTATAGCTTTTTTATATTTGTCTGGTATACGATATTTATTAATTGGGCTATTTTTCTTGCTTCATTTAAATATATCATACTATTTCTAGCTTTGAAAAATTATATCCATATCTCTAACTAACTTTAATACTAAAAGTGTAAAGTTGCTTTTGTCTAATAGATATGTAAGAAATCACAGGTAAGTAAATTATTAGGCTTTTAGAATCTGATTTGTACTTACTTAAGTTTAATAACTATTATAACTCCTGCTGATTCTTGGTTATTAAATCTATTGCATAATCCTGTTATCTGATTTTCTCTTTGCAACATTCAAATACTTTCAAGTTGTGGATTTTTGGATGATGTATAACATTATTTGGTATTAATTTACTAAGAACAGTTTTATTCTTGAAGAGCTTTCTATATACTGATATTAAAATATTACATATTTTTAAGGCAATATACTATATTATATTCAGAATTTGATTCTTGGTATTAGGACTCTATTCAATATATAGAGTATTTGTTTATCTGTTACCTTTTTATTTTTTAGAGCTTTGATGACTACATTATTTCTCTTAATACTTTTTTCTTGTGTTCAATTGCAGTTTTTTAATTGCTTGTTCAGATTCCTAGAAACCTTGCTTGCTCAGTTCTATCTAGTTCTCTAACTATTTCTTTATTAATACCTGTTTGAACTTTTGCCAGATATTGATTAGGATTATTAATAGTAACTAGCATTGATTTGTTACTATTGATTTGGGAGGCATTTGCCTTGTAGAAAATTCTTGCTTTTTCTAAAATTTTTTCAATGTCTTTTTTAGATTTAGCAATTTATATAGTATCATTTATAAAAGTAATAGTTACATATCAATACTTTAGTTTTTTTGTATTATTTCTGTTAAATCTGGATTCTAGAAAACTGTTATCTTGTATTCCTATTTTTATTGTTCTGAATCTTATATAAAAGAGGATTATAAAATATTTTTTACATCAAGAAAAAGATGGTTTCTTCTTGATTGATTTTATCTCCTACTATTATTGAACTTGTTAAGTTGTTTTCATAAATAACTCTAAACTCATTGTTTTGAAACAGATTCATTACTATATTAATGAAGCCAGTTAGAATTTTAATTCTTTCCATCACTTTTTTTAACATATCCAGACTGATAGTATTATATGCCTTAGCTGTATCCTGAAAAAATATCCAAAGTTTCTTTTTACTTTCCTATGCATCTTTACAGATATTGTTTAGGATCCAAATAGGTTTAACTATACTTTCATCAGGAAGTTCTGCATAGTTGGAACCTTTGAGAATATTATTTGTTTTACAAATATTTCCCAATCTGTTAGTGAGAATTTTTGTAAAGTACTTTTTTGTTACTTCTAGCAAAACTATGGATTTTGTGTTTGCGAGGTCACATCTCCATGGTTTTGGCTTTATAATTGGATATATATAACCCTGTTTCCCTTATATTAGTGTTATTTTTCATCTTAAAAAGTTGTTAAACATTTTTCTCAGGTATTCTTTTCCTTTAGATTCTAATCTTTTCAACATTTCATAACTGATTTGTGATTTTCCTGGGACTTTATTGTTAGGGAGTGTTCATAGCATTTCACTTAGTTTCTCTTGTAAGATTGGCTTTAAGAGATCTTTGTATCATGTTTCTTTAATATAGTCTTTGGGCTTGTACTCTGTTTTTAAATCACTTGTTAAATTATCAAAATTAGCATTTCACTTTTTGAAGATATCTTTATAATATGTTCATATCTCTTTTTTCACTTTTTCTTTCTTGATTGTTATGTATTCGGATTCACCTTTCTTGATTTTAATTCTATCCAGCACTATTTTTATCCTTTCTCTATCTGTTAATGAATTTACTATTTATTTTTGATTGGTTCTCAGGTTTTTATATCTTTGTTCAAAGGCTAATTTGATTTCATCCCTTGTTTTTTTTTTATTCAGCTTCTGATATACTAGCTTAAGACCTTCTATTGCATATTGAATATTATTTTTCAGGGAATATTAGAGATGCTATGTTGAATACAATGATTTTCTATCTGATGATTAGGCTTATATACTCTATTATGCTTATTAATATCTATATTTAAGATCAATAAGCTATAGATATTCTTTGTAACTATGGCTTTTTTGTAGAATATTATTAGTTGTAGAGATCTTCTATATTTGATAAATTTTGAGCTATATTTATAGTGTTATGTTTTAGTTAAAGCAATTTCTTTGTTGTTAGCTTGTTGTAAACTACTTTACTTATTTGTTCTTTAAACACTTTCCAGATCTTGTTGATCCAGCTTTTTTTTTCACTATTTTTTGATTCTATTTATAATAGTAGATTCAATTTTATATTAAACTTATATACTATGTTATCACTAAATACTTGCCACTGTTCTAGTGTGGATCTCTTTATATCAATTTTTTGACTGGCTTTATTTTAGCTGCTTTTGTTGTGTTTCTTTTGAATAGGCCTATATCATATAGCATTATTATGAGTATAGTATAATCACTATTTATAATTTCTTTCATACTTTGATTATCGAACCATAGAATATGATATCTTGTTAAGCTTTGTGACATCCAGATATAGTTTATATGGCTACTACTTGTTGCATCTTGTCATGTTGAAGTTTTGTTTTTTTCTTTCTATATTGCTTATATATCTATAAATCCATACTTATCCAATGTATTGAATAGTGAAATTTTTGATTACCAGGAGGATTTAAAGCTTGCTTTAAAAGATGATACTCTATTTTTAGCTGGATTGTATACTACATTGAAATTTCCATTACTATTATATAAAAGTTACTTTTATACTTTTCTTTAATAATGCTTGTCATATGTTTTTGTATTTTTTGATTTTTTTTCTTATCAGAAGAAATATAAACTTGTATAATATAAACTTTGTTTCTTCACTTAAGAAAGTTGACAGCTATCATATATCTATCTACCTCTTTTACAGATGTTACATTTTTTTCCAGATTTTTCTTAACTAGAAGACTAATACCTACTCCAAAAGATATATCTTTATTAATACTATAAAAGTGTTTATAGATATTCTAATTCCCAAAGATTTACTTTGCTTTAATCTTAGTCAGCTTTGTTTTGTATAATCCTACTATACCTATCTCTTGTTCTTAAATTTCTTCAACAAGATTATGTTGCTTTGATCTTTCAGATATATCTTTAATATTATGTATATTTATTCTTATTATATACTTTTCTATATTATCTTCTTGTTTTTCTTCTATAAGTTGCTTTGTTCTTTTATTATTATTTAAAATTTTTATTCTCTCTGTTTGCAAAAACATATTGATATTTTGATTGTCTTGCAAACAGATATTGAGATCTTGATCATTCTATTTTCTCCTATTGTTTTTTGTTATTATTTGTTGAGCTTTGCCCTTGTTCTTTTATTAACTTTGGGAATAGTGGACTGGTATTCCTCTTTTTCATATGGTTGGACTGGTATACCTTTCAGAAGTAATTGGCCCACCTTTTTAATAGACTTTTTTCTAGCTTGTCTAGTTTTTTGTCAAGCCTTTCGATTATCTTACTTAGTTGTAATATTTCCGACTCCTGAGTAGTAATCAACTCTCAGTTTTTGGTCTCTCATCTCATTCTTTATCTATGTGATTATCTTTTATCTAAAAATTTATTATCAGTTTCAGATTAATCTTGTATAGTTTGACTTAATACTTGGTTTTTTCTTCTTTTTATTAATTCTCTATTGCTACTAGTAGCTAGAAAGATAGATTTTGCTATTTTTCTACTGGTTTTTGACTAGTGACTATTATCAGTTTTATATTGTGTTCTTGATATTCTTTTTTTATTTATTTAAAAAAAAACTTCACTTTCTCATTCTTAAACTTTCGTATTTTTGTTTATTATTCCTGTTAACTACTGTAACTGAATTTTATAAACTGGTTGAAGTCACTAATACTCTATTGCTATAGTGATTTTTACATTCCATCCTAGTTTTTGATCATTAACTTTAATCTGCTATTGGAATAACTCTCTAAATCTTTTTTATTTTCAAAATAAACTATTGCATAATTTTTTGAAATCAAGGTAGTCTTTTTTTTTTTTGATATATAGTATAATAGGCTTTAGTCTTTATGTGACTTAGTGCTTCATCTATTGATTCACTAGATATTCTATCAATTCTATAAAGTCTCAAAGAGTACCATTTTCTTTCTTTTGATATTTGGATGACTTTTTTATCATCTAATTCTTTGTGAATTATTACAGATCACATTTGATTAGATATTATTTTAATTACCCAACTTTGATTCAGATTGATATATTCAGGATGTGTATAAAAATTGATTCTGAATCTCTTCTGATGAAATAATATTTAATATTCATGAATATTGACTATTTCTTCATATTTTTCCATTGATGTTTGATTAAAACTTTATTACATTTGTGATTTGTGTCTACTAAAGTGATATATTTAGATCTATTTTTTGCTGAAAAGAAGTTTTCTGACTTGAAGAATTTTTTGTTTTAAGTAATATCTCTAGAAAGTTAGTCACATGTCTTTGTATTTAACTATTCTTCTAATTGTTTTTTTTTTTTTTTTAACCCGCAGTCAGGTCAACATGGTATGTCTTTATTGTATATATGCTAGGTATTTACAAATTATTGTGACTTTCACATACTGACTCACTCGTCGTCAAAAAATTATTTCTCTAAATGCAACCTAGGGAATAATATTTCGCTCCTTTACTAATTTGGATAAATCCTCTAATTAATAAAATTATTGTCTACAGGTCATTACTGTAAAACCATTCTTCTAATTGTATAGTTTCCTTATTCTTTTTTATTAATAGATTTGAAACATCTTGCCATAGCCTCTTTTTTATCAAAGCCAAATATAATTATTGATAAATTCAATTTTGAAAGGATTTATTCTCTTAGATATTCTTAGTGCTTATTTAAGATACTTAATTCCTTCTTTGTTGATTTTTTCTAGTAATATTGCCTGGAACACACCCATCTTAATTGAGTCTTGTTATTTGATAAAGAATGAATTTATTGTAAAACTTTAAATTCTATTTCTTATGCTATAAGAAATATTATTAGTAATACAGTTTCCTTATACTGTTTTTTTTAGCCTTTCTATTTTAGCTTTAGCTTGTTTTACTATTTTTCTATCCTCTATTATTATTTATTTAATAGATGTTTTTTCTTCATATTTTATAGAAGATAGTTGAACATCTATCAGGATACTCTCTATTATCATAACCTTTTCTTGAGTAGAGCTTGCTTGATAATGTATTGATTCATTTATCAATATATTATATACAGTATCTTTTCTTCTAGCATGGATACTTTGAGGTCTTCTCTTTTGTTTTGTCCTTTCTCCCAAAGAGTGAAAATATATTGTCACAATATATATTTCTTTACTAGGATTTTGGGATCTATTCTTAATAGATTGGCAATAATGTTGTCTAATATCAAAAATAAGTAAATTGCTTCTATAGAAATATGAGGTTGGATAGCTTATATTGGTCTTAACTTATGCTTAATCATTTTTGTTTTCTATAGTTCATGTTAAGGGTCTTGATTAGAAACTATTTTTCCCAAAACCTTTAATAGCTCTTTTTCTCATCACTTTAAAATTTGAATTATTTTTTGTTTTTGATTGCTATGATATCCTATGATATAAATTAATTAACACATTATTTTGTTTAAAATAGAAAGTGTTATTGTTTAATTTGTTATGCTGTTTATGTCTAGATATATCAATCACAATCAAGTCTATCTTGTCTTGTTTTTCTTCATGTATTATTGTTTAATTGTTTGTTTATTGTGATGTTTATATCTAAATACATCGATTATAATCAAGTTTATCTTGTTTTTCTTCACATATTATTGTTTATTTGTTTGTTTATTGTGCTGTTTATGTCTGAACACATCAATCACAACCTAATATATCTTATTTTTTTTCATGTATTATTGCTATTTTGATTTATTGTTATATTGTTAATCAAATATATAAACTAGTGTTTTTGTATTTAATTTTTATTTTCTTTAAGTTTCTTGCATGAAAGAAAGATGTACATATTTACATGATGTAATGTGTTATGTTTATGTATTGTTGTTGATGTTTGGTATTCTTTTAGCTATTGCTTTAAGTTTTTGGCATTCTCTTGGATTTTTGCAAATTTTGAGTTATAGCTGATTTATTGGTTATAACTATTGTTTACAAGGTTTTTTTTAATATCTAGAAAGGTGTTTACTCTATACTGGCCTGGTTAAAAGCTTGAAGAGTTGATATTGGATCCTATAGTCTTACTATAATTCAAGCTTTCTATGGCTTTCTTTTTTCTCTCAAAATTTTATAGATTAAATATAGAACTTATAATAAAAAATATCTCTTTTTTTTAAAGTTAATTTTGAGAAATACATTTTATTTTATCTTTTAGAAATTTGCTATGTCTTTGTTGTTAACTGAAAGTGTCTTTGTGATTTTTCAAAAAAATTATCAAAAAAGAAAATTTTTTGAAAAAATGTGAATTAGCTCAAAGAGTTTTATTTTTTTTAAAAAAAATCCCTTAACGGGTTAGTTAATATATATAGTATGTAATATATTTACCATATATAAATCATTTTTTTTTTTTTAAACACTGGCTCATCCTGCATCTCTTCAGCCACTTTATTAGTAGAAGATCATATTTAGAGACAATTGGGATGAATATTTTCCTGTATTGTCTAAGGATTTACAGATCATTAGAGAGAAAATAATACAAAAAGCTATCTATTTATAACACTCGATCTAAGTCTAACCTAACCAGGATAAGAAAAATACATAACCGCCTAGTGTAAATACTCTCTTCTAATAACAAAGATGAGATTGACCAGATACACTCAAAGGTGCATTGCTGATTGCCCACTGCTATTGGTTTGGTACTATCTAGGATTTAATCTATCAACTGGCTTGTTGTCACCCATTAGAGGGGCTGACTTTCCAGGACTTGTTCAAGCTACTCAACACCATCCGGTGCTAAGGGTTACTTGTACTGGTTAAGGACCAATCAGTATGAAAAAAGAGAAGTAAAGGAAAAAAGGGGGAAAAACGAGGGAGAAATTAAAAATATTTACAAGAAAATAAAATAGAAAAAGGAATAAAGGGACACCTAACAACTACCCATCTATCCAACTTTGCCTCTGAAGGTATTCAATCCATAGTCTTGATACTTTGAGGGTTAATAAGGGAGAGGAGATCATAGTTCATGTGATGTTTATATATCCGCATCTAACCAATGACTTATAATAGACCTAAGGTTCTTATGAGCTTAGGAAATGCATTCACATCACATGTCATGTGTATCTTTGTTTACTTTTCTGCTAACCATGAAGCAATCAATCCCAAACTTCAGCCAATCAATCCATCCAAAATCTGATATAACAGAAAATTCAGGGTCAAGCTGGGGTAGGCAAAATTCACCAAAATACCAAGAAAAACTGTTGCACGCTGGAAAAGAAGCTGTTTCTGCCTGTGGTATTGATGTCAGTTTCCCAGACTGGCATGAAGTTATTGGCTCACACTTCTTCCTAGACTTTGGGACCTCCATAGGGAAGGAAGGGAGGGTTTTTTTTATCTGGTTTTTTCTTCCTAGAAAAGCTTTCCTGCCATTAACTTCTTAAGTAGAGGGTTTTTGAAGAAGAAAGGTAAACAAGAAGGGTAAAGTATAACTATTGCTAATCAAATCAGGTGTTTTTAAGGAAAGTAATAAAGTTTTATTACTCCCAAAACATAGAGTTTAGGGGGAATGCTTCTTTGAAAGTGATGGTCAGGGATTTACGAAAAAGAGTTTTGGTTGATATATAAATTATTATATATATAATATTATTTCAAAATAAATAAAAACTATGGAATGACTCTGATAGACTTAAAGGCTCTATGCCAAACTATTAGAAGAGTGTAATATTGTTTTCTAAATATGACTTAGAATATCTAGTTTAGACTTGGTTTTGTTTAGTCCAAACTAGCTTAGTAGACTTCTTATATTTTTTAAGTGATGTAGTCTTTTAACTAATAATGTATAATAATAAGTTGATCACTTTGATAAAGTCTATAAATATTGTAATATCTTTTAATATCTCAATAAAGATATGCTATTGTGATTGCAGGTTAAAAAATATATATACAGTATATGTATATATTTTTAATCCATAATCATGCCAGGATGACATTTCTTATAAAAAAACTCTTTTTGCTAATCCCAATTTTTCTAAAAATTTTCTTTTTTGATAATTTTCTTGAAAAACAAAAGAAGCTAGCTACAACACAAAAAGAAACTTTCAACAAAATCAGAAAAACAACAAGTAACAATTTCATAGGATTAATTCTTAGTACAGCTAATCTTTTGGCAACAAGAAGAAAAAAAGTACAAATACACTTTAGCTATGTTTTATAGATTTTTTTTCTTTATAGAGGAAAGAAAAATTTAAGAAAAACAATTCACAGTAAGCTCTTTAAGATCCAACTTCAACTCCCCAAGCTTTCAACCAGATTAGTGCAGGTTAACACCTTTCATGACACTAAGAGAAGTCCTGTAAACAATAGACCAAACCAATAAATCTGTTCAGACTCAAGATTCATAACACCTAAAAGGACATTCAAGTCTCTTTTATTAAACAGTAAAGAGCATTCAAGCATCACAACAACAATACATAATAATTACTATATTGCACAAAACATAAACATATTATTCAGGAATAGAATAACTTGTTTATATATCAAATAGATAATCTGATTAGAATATGATTAACTTCTCAATTTCATATGTTTCACTAA
Source organism: Acaulospora colombiana (assembly GCA_910592055.1). Taxonomy (NCBI): domain Eukaryota; kingdom Fungi; phylum Glomeromycota; class Glomeromycetes; order Diversisporales; family Acaulosporaceae; genus Acaulospora; species Acaulospora colombiana. The sequence goes on from CAJVPT010000089.1 coordinate 26,281, forward strand.
ACTGTTTTGATAAACAATACTGAGCAACTAGAATCGAAAGTAAACAATAATACATATCTGATCAAAATAAATAATAATATATATTTGATTAAAACACAACACTATACAAAAGTAAACAATAATATATATTTGATCAAAGTAAACAACAATATATATCTGATTAAAACATAACACTACACAAAAGTAAACAACATATTTTTCTATGACATATAATTCAATATGACTATAAAAAAACATAAGTTAATGCAAATTACAAAGAAAAGAAAAGCATATATTATAGATATACTAGTCAACTATCAAACAAATATGATTTACAACAAACATTATGGGCTAACAAACTATTCACAGCACAATATCTACTACAGATAATATTTCAAATAGGACTACAGAATCAAGCAGATACTTGATTCTAGATAGTGTCATTGCTAGAATTCTAAATATTGATCAAATCACCTTTATCAGGACCACAGTTCTTAAACAACATATTCTCTATTTATGGGTCTAAGGGCAAGACAAAGAAGAAGACCTTTTAGTCCTCTTTCTAAAGGACAAGTATTTTGATATAATAAATTAGAAAAAAAATTACAACAAGCTTCTTATATCTATTCAAAGGTACAACCAATGATAACTAATCTCTATATAATTAGAGACCTCCCAGAAAAAAAATAGATATAGAAGTTTAACCAACAATAACAATAAAAATTCCTTCCAATGTCAAAATTGAAATAAAAGAAAAGGCAATATAAAATCAGGTTGAAATAGAAGAAATTATTGAAAAATTAAAATGGATAATATTGCAGAGTAGTTCATATATTTCATAAGAAATAGACCAAAAACATCTAACCTAAATTCTTTTCATATTAAAAAAGATGATAAATACAAAATGGAAGTATTTATAGCTAGACTTTCAGAAGAATCAAAACACAGATGAGTGATTATCTCCAGAACATATTGGAACTACCAAAAGACTCAAAGTCTTTCAATAAAGAGTTTCTAAATGGCAATTTCTAGACAACCTTCTGTTGTGAAGAAAAAGAAGATGCTTTGCAGTGTCTAGAAAAAACTAATAAAAAAGAGGGTGAAAACTTTATAGTTATATTTCTAGAGACAGAAAAATGGATGAATATCTCATATCCTATATATAAGAAAATCTTTTAGCAGAAGAAAAAGGAAAACAAGAGATCTTTAGTAATAATTCTAATTGATATTAATCAAAGTCACTCAAGATATAAGATTAAATATGCCCTTCAAAGATATGGAGAGACAACAAATATTCATATCTACAATTATTTGAGATCACAAAGAAGAATTAAAACTCAAATAATACTATACTAGCAATATAATAATATGGAAAAAGAATGGATAATCTATATCAATCAAGAAACAATTAGAGTTATCTTTACTCAACATGAGCCTAATGATGATGAGATTAATAATATTATAAAACAGCAAAATTCTCAATTCTTGAGATTGTATGGAACACACAATATCACAACTAGTTTGATTACAAGAGCAATTATATATACTAAAGCAATAGCATACTATATACCTAGAAATCCTCATATACTTAAAAGAAGAGAATATATAGTAATATGTTTCACATTAGTCTAAGACCTAACAATGGCATTAAGGCAACATATTTTTATCTATGGATACAAACTAACATAAAGCATCAAGAAATATTTTATTAAAGAATTAGAAACCTTAAAAGAACAGTTCCACAAGACAGAAGTTTTGAACCAGAAGTCTTCAAACAAAAAAGTTTTGAACAAGAAGTCTTTAAACCAGAAAGTAATTTAAGCAAGGATAAATCTAGTCAACAATCTGTAATGATAGGAAGGACAAATATCAGAAGTAATAAGAAATCAAATGAAGATTCAAAGGTTTAGAAGAGATGAGCTCTTATAATGATACTGACAGTTTCAACAAGTCAATCAAAAAACTATCTAAGCAAGACTGGCTAATAAGAAGTTGAAGAAATATAAAACAAACTTATAATAATGAATCAAAATAGTGAAGAAACAGGATATTTAAGTGCCCAATCACAGGAAACAATAGAAAATCAATAGGTAATCAATAATGACAGAAATATTCATAGAGAGAAGATATAGAATATGAGATAGAAGATAAACAGGACTCCTTAAACCTCATTTTAGCAAACTTAAAAAGATTAAATAATAGAATTTCAAGACTAGAAGGAAAAACTACTTCTAGTAAATAAATAAGAAAGGATAGAGGAAATGCAAATCACTTCTAGAAACACCCGTTTTTCAGGATAACAATAAAGAAAACTGGTCTGATTCTCCTACAACAAATATTTTAAATAAGGGTAAGGGGTGACAAATAGAACAAGAAGAAATAATTCAATAGTAAAATAAGTATGATATCAATACATTTCTTCAAATAGAAAAAATGAAGTTTCTCAAAAAGATAAAAGACAAAAGTATATCAAAAAAGAAAAATAAAGATAATATTCATAAGAAAGTAATAAGAATTGATATACATAATATTAGGGGCATCTTAGATACAGTAATCCAACATAGCCTTATAGAAGAGATGCAGAAACAAGAAATAGGGATGCTAAGATTAAGTGAGATCAAATTGATCAAAACAAAGACAAAATGGGCATTCGGCAATTTGATATTATATAAGCACTTCTATAGTACTAATGTAGACATTATATATGGAACAGGGATCAATCTACTAATCAAAAAAGATCTTGAAAAAAAAGTAGTATCAGTAAAAGAAATGGAAGGATATATAATTGCAGTCAACTTATTGATGAAAAGAAACAAAATCTGTATCATGCAAATATATATTTCATCAAACAAGCAAATAAGTAAAAAAAGTACAAGACAAAGTAAAAAGTCTTATCAAGAATAAACATGGACAAGACTTTCATGTAATATTAATAAGGGATTTCAATGCAGTATACAATTCAACAGAAGATAAAATATTATTTTTCAAAGCAAAATTCAGATTATCATGGCATCCAAAAATCCTTCTATTTAACTTTCTTGATGAATAAAACTTTTTAGATATATAGGTAGTATAAAAAGACAAAAATAAAATCTTAACAAGATGGGATATAACAAGTAGTAGCTGAATTGACTATATATAAATATCATAAGACTTAACAAGATATCTAATTCTACAATTCAACAATTAGAGCATAAAGGAAGTTATAAATAGCAATCACACAATATTAATAATGACACTATATAATACAAATTTTTTTACCAGAGACATACTAAACAAATTGCCTATTAAAGGGAATAAAAAAATAGATATAAAAGAGCCAACAACAGATTAATAGCAGGCATTTAATAATAGTTTAAACCATAAGTTCAAAACAATATTAGATTCCTTATTATAAAAAGCATCAGAAGAAAATACAAGGGAAGTTCAAGTAAATAAAATATAGAAGACATTTGAAAAGCTAGTTAGCAAAGCAGCCTTCAACAAGCTTACAATCAAAAACATATCAATTTCAAGAAATAAGCACTATAGATATAGTTCAGAGTTCATCAAATTCAGAAGAGTATTACAATTAATGACACTTTTCAAAAAAGCAGAATCTTTTAATAACTCTGACAAGCTACAGATTCTTAGTGCAGCTATAGAAAAACATAATAGAGCTCACTGCCCCAATTATCAGATTGAAAACTATTGTATCCAATATAATATCTCAAATATTCCATGGATACTATTGAAAAAGCATATACAAAATGCAATAGAAGGTCTTAAATTTACTTATTAGAACCTTGAAACAAGAAAAACTAGAGATACAATTAAAATAGCCTTAGAACAAAGATGTGAGAATCTGTAAAATAATAAAAAAAAAATGATAAACTTACTAATGAAAGGAGAGTATATCAAAATAGTTTTGGATAGGATCAAAGTTAAAAAAGAATAATCTGAATATAACACAATCAAAAAGAGTGAAATTGAGAAAGAAGCCAAAAGATACCATTAGAAAATCTTTAGAAAGCAAAAGGTCAACTTTAATAATCTTACTAACAACTGGAAAGAAGAATACAATCCTAAGAACTATGTATATCAGACATAGGAATATAAAGATTTTTTAGATTCTATTTCATAAGAAGAATTGAGTAAAACACTCCAAATGCTTCTCAATAACAAACTCTAGGAAAATCACAAATCAGCTATGAAATGTTATAAAGGCTAGGTCAAGATAGAAAAGAATATTTAAGAAAAATGTTGAACATTTTTCTAAAATAGCAAATAACATCTACCGGTTGAAAACAAAGCCATATTTATTCAATAGCAAAACCAAAGCCATGAAAATATAATCTCTTAAATACAAGACCTATTGTATTACTAGAAGTCATAAGAAAATAATTTACTAAAATTCTAACAAATAGATTAGGAATATCTGCAAGCTTAACAATATTCTTGAAAGTGTAATTTGTAAGTGGTTCAAATCTCAACTTTATTAAATCGAAATTCATAATTTTTGTACTTACACACTCAATGCTTTATCCAGTATTCCCATATATATGAAGATATCAAATAGAGCTTATTTATTTAATCAAATTACAAATAAATAATTATTCTTCTTCTTCCATATATTTATAAGAATTAATATGATTAATTTCAAAATCTAATGCATTGATTGAATTTAAAAAAATCTTCTTATAATATTTATAAAAATTATTGATCTCTTTAAGCAGAAGAGAATCCATCTCATCATCAGTTGGAAATGATAACTTGATAGATTTGTATATCTTCTTCTTTGCAAGAATAAATGTTTTCCAATTATTAATAAATTGGTTTCTTTCTTCTACACTCTTGAAATAGTTTCTTATCACAGTTTTCTCAATATAATTATTGAGTTTATATGAAATATAATATATATTCATAATTAATGATAATCAATTTTTTTAATTTTTTTTAAACTATCTTCTTCAGATGTAGATTCAATTTTTCTTTTTTTTTGGTAACATCTTATTTGAATGTTTATCAAGTGATGATTAGATGACATCCAAACATGAAAACAAGGTACTATTTATATATAAATTTTTACTTCTCATTTATTTAATAATATAATAACACGCATTAACTTTTTTCACTGATCAATTTTATCACTAATTCCAAAACAATATTTGTTAGAAGTTTTATATTTCTGTACTAATAAAGTTGTTACACTATCATTAAATACACTTTGTAAATATACTACAAAGTATCTTCCATCCAGTTTATCGTTTCTTAATTTTTCTGGTTAACTTGAGTATCAGTTTCAAGTCAAAAGTGAATGAGGTAGAACCTGGACTCCTAATAGCAAAAAAGGATACTTAAGAAGAAGACTTTTGATTAAAAACTTCCTTTCAAGACTCTATAATAGGGCAGGCAGGTTTACAGGAAGAGTATTCGCCAAAGGCTATGTCATGCGCAATGGTCTTGTCCTCTAGAAAATTCACTAGACCCCAAGCTTCCTAAAGCGTGTAAACAAATTTTTAGTTTTTTTGAAGAATTTTGCCTACCCTTACTGATCCTGAATTTTTAGTTGCACCGGATCTGCTGGAATTTCATTGGCTAGAGATTTAAAGTTGAATAACACCATTAGTAATAAAAGATAAACAAAATATACATATGTTTCATGTATTTCTTTTTGTATTACTACTCTTGCAGATAGGTGTTGCTCTCATCATGATCATCAACTTAATTCAGTATAAGCACTTTAAAGATTGTATATACTTAGGCCTATCTGTTGAAACTGCATCCTCTAACAAAATCAAAAAAAGAAAGAGTCAATTCAACCATGGTAAAGATTACAAAATACTTCAATAGTTTTTAATATTGAAGTCACCTATTCTTGATAGTTAAATAGGTTCTAGTAGCTTTTACAGATAGGCAAAGATCTGTTTAATTTTTATAAAAAACAAACAAGGTGAATAGGAGATTTTTTTCAGCTGGTGGATTTTTTATTCCTGATTCATGGTTTGTGAAAGGATCACAAACTAAAGACAAATATCAAGACTTTCAACATGACTCCCTCTCAAGTATGGCCACTTTGGCCACCAGTGGTATTCACCAATCTTATTTCTAGTAAAAGTACTTGTTGGAAACTATCGGTAAATTGGAAGATTCCCTAAAGACTTGACCTAACTTTGGAAAAGTTGTATCTTTTTAAATAAGCAACTTATGCTTGAAACTGGTATTATTTTTAGGATTGGATTATCAACCCCCTTACAGGTTTTAAGGCATCTTCCTGACCATAGGTCCCATCTGATCTTTGAATGAGTAGTCCCCTAGGCAGACTCCCAGATGAGTTAGTATCAATAAAGCTGGTCTCTGAAACCATTTCCTTCTTATCTAAAAGAAAAAGGAGATATAGAAGAAGTCCTCTCTCTCTCCCTTTTAAAGATTAAGAGATACAGTACTCCAGTGAATAATCTGTAGATGTTGACTTCTCCTTAGTATTAGCCTCAGTGGAGGGTTGGTAGTAGAGAAAATTTAGGTTTTTATCTGGCAGTGCCCTGGTGTTTTTTTTTTTATTCTTGTACTAGTTTAAAAGTAATTATAGATTAGTCTTTCCAGGTTTAGAGCAGCAACATGTATTTTGGTAAACTGATAGATTTTAGGAAGTTTAATAGTATTTTTGATAGTTGTAATAATTTTAATGTATTTTGAATTTTATTCTACTATCATTAATAAACATAGCTAAGCTAGCAATTAAAAAAAAAATATATATATACATATATATAATAATATATCAAGGAAATCATTTCATGAATTCTGCAGTAGTGACCTGCAGGCAATGAAGTTAACAGTTGGAAGGGTCTTTACCTGAACTGCTAACGGAGCGATAAATCACTCCCGAAGTTGCACTTAGAGTTTTAATAATTCTTAAAATAGAGACGAGTGAGTTAGGTAGAGACTTAGCTTTAGCGATACATTTTTAATGTAAAGTATACATATGTTTAATAAAGCACACATACCTAGCCTGACAGAGGGTTTTAAAAAAAAAAAAAAAAAAGGAAATCATTTCATGAAAAATATAAAATCTCAAAATCTTTTTCTCAACCATCATCAAAATCTCATCTAATCTTGACATTATAATATATAATATACCAAGATTTGTACATTCATTTATAATACTTATACATCATCTTTTCATTTTTCTTATTCTTGTTAAACATCTTTTCAGATTTCAACTCTTTATATTTCTCATGCTTAAACCACTTACAATCTGAAAGCATATGAACATTCTTGATATGATTTGAACATTTGTATCAAAAAATTAATAATACAGAATCTTCAAAATTTCCTTCTTATTCTAATCAATCGTTAGGTACACAATATTCATAGTCAAATCAATTCATTTATCAAGTATCTCCTGATGTCGTATGGTATACTCATCAATATATTTGTAACTACATTTATTCTTTGGTTTACTTCTAAAATATATATAAGATTTGATTTCACTTATAGCTTTGGTCACTCACAACCATCAAACACTTCCTTATATAATTATCATATTACAATCATTCTCAGATCTTCATAACACAAATTTTTAAAATCATTTATAAAAAATATTCTTTATTATGAATACACAAATCAAAATCTCAAAGATGCTCAAAACCAACATTCCCAAAATCTCAAAAAAAACTGATCCTTACAACAAATCTTCAAAAAAGATCAAAAAAAAATTTTTAACTGATCTCGAAAAAATTGAAATGAAATCTCTCAAAAAAGAAAACATTGAACTCAAAAAAATATCAAACAACTCAAAGATCTCATTTCATATGTAGAATGTTACTATGGTCTCTCTTGATTATTTATAAAAGATACATACAATATCATAAATAAATTAAAAAAAATGAAAAAATATCAAATAAAAAATTCACAATACCAATCACCTAACAATTTATTTTCCTGAAATTAATAAACAAATATCAAACACATTTATCACAACTCAAGATATTTGTCAAATATTCATCAATGAATCATCTCAAACATTCATCAAAACATTTTTTGAAAATTCTCTTGAAAATAATATTAATAATTTCTTAAATAATACAATTCTAAATAAAACATGTATTAATAAATATTTAATTTAGTAAATATGATATTTCATATTGTTTACTTTGTCTTTGTGTTTGCTTAGATCCTGGTTTTGGATCACAACATTCAAAAGGTTTTCTCATACATATTTGATTATGATTCAATAATTTAAACATGTTGGAAATTCATCACAATTAATTCTTTTACCTCTACATCTATAACAAACTGTTATGACATTTTTTCATTTATGTGTGATATTTTTTTTTACTTAATACGTAAAATTATCAAATGTATTTCAGAATAATAAAAAAATATATATTTTCAAAAGATCTTTAATTAATCAAATATCTTTGATAAGTCATCTTCATATTTTCCATAATTATTGTATACAAATTTTATACATTTGTCACAAATGCAATCTGAAATTTTCAAAAATACATCATCCAGTCATCTCAATATATCATAAAACTTGTAATGTCGAAATTGATATTTATTACCTTCATATTTATAATTTTTTTCCTTATGATGCACAATAAATTCAAACTTTTCTCAATTCAAAAATATCTTATGATTGCTATGTTCTGATACCTTTGTAATCATAAATTCAATAAATTCTATATAACAACTTAATTATATCTTATAATTCTTGAATATCATTGTGTGTACAGAAGATTTGATCTTATAAATCAAAATCTCGATTTTATTATCTCGAGCATCAATAATCATAATATCTGATTACAAATCTTTGAATTTAAAATTCTTTAATAAATATGTTTTATACATCTTCTCAGATAGTATGATATTCAACTAGTAAAAAATATATCGATCCTTATATTTATTTTCAACAATTATATCTAATTTCTTCTCAAAAGATCTAATATTCGAAATCATTGATTGCAACCTGATATTTTTTTCCATCATTGTCTCATCCTTGAAAATTGATAATTCTATTTTATTTAACTTATACAAACACAATCTTTCAAATTCATAATCCATACTCAATTTTTGAAATGCGGCCAAATAACAATCATAATATCTCACACTTCCTGAAAAATCTGATACTGAAATATACTGATGCATCTTTATACACTTTTTAAATTGACTTAACATTCCTTTAGTTTCTTAAACATCTCTTATCAACATCTCCAATAACCTTTCATATCAATTAGTATTTTTATAAAATTTTAATACAATTTTTTAAAAATCATATTTCTTCAATATTATTTTGTCAGCTATTTTATTATTCATGTAATTTAAAAAAAATATAAAATTACAATCATACATATTTATATAAAATTATTCTATACAATATCACATTTACAAATATCAAGATTATCATATTTATAATATATTTGTTTTTAAGTTGAATTATCATCATATTTTAAATCTCTAATAAATTATTATAAACATAAACTATTTTTCTACTTGAAATATTTCAAATGAATATTTTACACCTTATCATTTTTAATTTCATATCGTTCTCACATGAACAATAATAATCAACAATTATTTTCATTAAATTTGAAGTTTCCCAAGTTTTATTTTATTTTAGTGTATCAAAAATTGTTCATAATACTATGTCACCGACCATATGGATAGGATTGAAATTAACATTGTATTTAAAATTTGTGTTTATTCAAGAAATCAATCATAAGGTCATATATTCGTTGAATAATTTTTACTTATTTCAACTTTGACTTGTTTTCAAAGAAGAACTTGATTTAACATAATTAATTTGTTTATATAAAGTCCCAGAAGGAACAATGTAATAATAAAAAAAATAATCAATATAATTATAAGTTTTTTATAAAATATTATTAATTGTCCCATCTTTAAAATTTTTTCACAAAGAGCTTCTATCGATGAGACAAAATATGCTCTATCAGGTTCAGTTATACAGTATATGTAGTTTCTTGATTTGATAGATATGTTATTTTTATTTTTGTATTATTTGTATAATTTGAAATATTGAATTTTGTTTGATTTGAATTTTGAAATTTTGGTTTTTTCAATGATAGATTCATCACAAATTTCTTATCCTTAAATATCAAATCCATCTGAATTGCTTGAACACGAATCATAATGAATATGTTTTATTTATATTGATGTTACATAATTGCTGGGTATAAATCTTTCCAAATCTCTCATTTTCCCTCACATATCATTGCATCTCAATTACAATCATATACAAACAATTAAAATATCTTTTCGAACAAATATGAAAAATTTTATATATTTTCTTTTCCAGTTTATGCATATATTCATACAACAGATAATTCAAATAATCCTTCCATTCTTCTACCCAATTCTTATTAATCACCGGATGACTTGAACCTGAATAATTCAATTTTAAAGCCTTATCCTATATATCAAATGAGAATCCCATGTTTCATTCAACACCTGACATATAAGGTTTGAATCTCTTGCATATTTTTCATACATCATAATCTTAAAAGAAACTTTATAATCTCATAGACATGTGTATGGTATTATGGATTTATGTTTTAAAGAAGATTTATGAATTCCTTTTATAGATATGATCATTTCTGAATTACTATCATTTATCTTTGATAATGTATCAAACATATTTCAATTATATTTATATATTTATTTTTTGATCACGTAATCAAGAACATTCTAAAACAAAATTTTAATCTAACTTTTCACCATCAATACAAATAATAACATGATCACAAATATCATTACTAATAAATAATCTTGTCAAATTTTTTCACAATCTTGTCAAAAATTTTTATATTGATTTCAAATTTGAACTTGATAATGTTCTTGAGCTTGATTTTGATTCAAAACCATAATTTCAATCAGCATTTAAATCATCTCATCCTTAATCTAATAATCAATTTTTTTATGATTTTTTTGTTCACAATTCATCTTTTTTAAAAAATCAAATCACATTCACATTATATTTATATTTCATGCAAAGTTTTATTTATACAATTGATAATCTTCTATTGATTTTGAATTTGAACTTGATAAAAATCATGAACTTACTCTTGATTCAAAAATATTTCTTAATATCTAATAATCACCATATCCTTGGACATTTTTTTAAAAAATCAAATTACATTTGTATCATATTTATATTTTCAAAAATTGTATCTATATTCTTTATTGAAATGATATAATATTTTTTAATAAATTTAAACTTTTCTAATTAATATATATATAATGCATATATATGTGATACATTTTTTTTTTGGAACGGAAGCTCAGCCATGTTTATTAACTTTGATAATGTAATATACAAATTAATGCAGAGATTACAAAGGTTGTCATGTAGAGCCATATATCATTTATGTCAATGAAACTTCCTAAAACCCGACCTTTAACAGATTTACCAGATGGCTTGTTACCCGAAGATATCCAGTTGAATTAAATTTCTACTACTACTACTATCTAGAAAAAACTAGATACCCCTTATTGGATTTTCAATCCTTCCGGAGTCCTCCCAACTAACATGCCATGATGGACTTGCTAGTTTCAAGAAAGGAGAGATACATTTTTCTTTTGATCCTGATGATTATGGCCTGTCACCAATTACCATGTGTATTCAGAGAAAAAGTATGAGTTCAGTAGATATTTTGTGTCCTACGAGGGTGAAAAAACTATTTGGATCAGAATAGAAAAACCCTAGAATGTTTTTGGAATGGAAGAATGGCTGTGTCTTCGAGAGTTGTGTGAGTTCTTGAAGTTCCATTCCAATAGAAAAGATACTCATTCCATAGCTATAACACTTTCGGAGAATAATGAGAGAAAAGAGACTACAGTCCATGTGATGTTTAACCACCCGCATTTCAGCCAATGACTTATAATGGACCTAAGGTTCTTATAGAGCTTAGAAAATACATTCATATCACATGTCATGTGTATCCTTGTTTATATTTCTGCTAATCATGGAGCAACCAATTCCAATCTTCAGCCAATCAATCCATTTAAAATCTGGTGTAATGGAAAATTCAGGGTCAAGCTAGGGTAGGCAAAATCCTCCAGAAAAACAAAAAAAAAACCACTACATATTGAGAGAGAAGCTATTTCTACCTATGGTAGTGATGTCAGCAAGCTGGTATGGAGTTGTTGGTCCACACTTCTTCCTGGACTTTGGGACCTCTATAGAGAAGAGAAAAAGTATATTTTTTCATCTGATTTCTTCTTCCTAGAAAAGCTTTCTTGTCATTAACTTCTTAGGTAAAGGGTTTTTGAAGAGGAAAATAAACAAGAAGGGTAAAATATGACTCCTGCTAAGCAAAACAGATATTTTTAAAGAGAGTTTAGAAGTTTTATTACTTTCAAAACATAAAGTTTTGGAGGAATGCTTCTTTGGAAATGGTGGTCAGGGATCTATGAAAAAGAGTTCTATTAAAATGGTATATGTGATATATATAAATAAATAATAAAATATACTCACACTCCTTTTCTTTCATATTACAAATATTGATAGTAGTCATATAACCACATTTTACATAATACTTTAAATAATGATCCATTATCTTTGCTTCACAATAAATTGTCACGATCACAAAAATTGCAATAAGAATAATTGATTGCATCATTTTTATTTGACAAAAAATAATTTGATATCTATTTATACAAAATTTATATATGTTCAAGCTTATAATATAAATTTAAACACATATCTAATAATTTAATTATATAATATATAATTCATAATAAACTAATATAATACATATAAAATTAATAATAAAAAATATCAAAAAAACTCTTTCCACTGTTCCTCCTTTTTTCAAAAAATTTCTTTTTTTGATAATTTTCTTGAAAAAAGTGAACCAGTCCAAACATACAAGAAAGAAGTACAAAACCTTAGACCAAACTATTAAACACTCACAACATATTCAACTACATACATCAAACTATTGGGAAATATCAAGGATAGAGGTATATACTATTGCACCAACCTTTTATTTCCTTTTTTTAAAATTTTTAGAAGAAAGAAAAGAAAGCTGAAAACTGATTCACAATCAGAAAAAGGGAGTCAATATCAACTTCACATAGCTTATAGCCAGGCCAGTACAGGTTAACACCTTTTTTGACACTATAAGAAACCCAAAAAGCAATTAAGTCCACTCGATAAATCAAGTTGCTCCAGTCACATTAAGGCCAAGAAGGATATCAAAGCTCCCTAAAGACAAAACAGTCTTAACGTACATACCCATAAAAACAACATACCTATCCCAAATCTTGTCACACAAATACGAATATGTAAAAGCAAGACTGAAAACAAGTTCACACATGTACACTTTGTTGTTCAAACAAGTTGATCGACTTTTTACACAAATACGGCAATAACTCTCAAATTAGGATAGAATTACTAATGTAAACAAATAAACAATCAAAATAACACAACAAGATTTTTCATATTTCTTAAATAGATACATATAAACAACAACAACAAAAAAGTTTATCCATAGTCTAAATTTAGCAGATTGATAAATATAAACAAGAAAAACATGTAAAATATTTGACAACTATTACATGACAAATAGAATACATATTCAATACCCAAAATACCAATACTATAGATATGGATAGATCTGAAGCAATCTATAAATAGTACAAAATAGAAAAGACAAGATATTAGATATTTTAATTAATATAGTCAAATAGCATGATGAAAAAGATGAAATGTGAGCAATACAGCAGCTGCTTCAATAAAAAGAAAAAACAAGTATCAACTATAGACACACACCTTCATCAGAAACATTCATAGTTATAGATAGTATAATTGCCAGAATATTAGGAGTAGATAGAGCAACCTTTTATAAAGAACATATTCTAATACAACACATTATATACCTTTGGCAACAAAGTAATAGAAGAGAAGAAAATTTACAACAACAATTTTTAGAAGACAAATATTTAAATATAGTGAAAGGAAATAGTAACAAGAGAAAGTAAAATGTTTGTCAACCCATGGAAATTATCATGAACTTAGAAAATGAACAAACAGTAGAAATTGAGACAACAACTCGTATAAAAGAGAAGGAAGGCCTAATAATGAAGAAAATTTGTGAGAAGGTACAGGGTCCAAGTATTGCAGAACTCAATACTTACTCCATCACAAATCGTCAAGAAGCAACAACAAACAATTCCTATTACATAACTAAAAAGGAAACTTATAAAATTGATACTATGATAGCCAATGTCCCAGGTGATACTAAAGAAAAAACACTCGCATATATTAGTGGTCTGTTAAAACTACCAGCAGGACAAAGAAACCTATTGCATACAGAATTCCTGAATGATAACAAATGGTTAACTTTCTACGTTAACGAAGAAGAAGATCTTCTAAGATGCATAGAAGAAACAAACCGAAAGGAAGAAAACTTCAATATTCAACAATTATACTCCAATGGAAAAGAAAAAGATACACAACCTAAGAAGTCAAATCAACAAAATAACAGAAAGAAATTCTTCAAGAAGCTGATACTGGAAGAAAGCAAAAAGATCTTTTATATCAGTTTGATAGATATAGATCAAAAAACAACTTGATTTCAACTAAAAGAGCATCTCAAAAGATATGGTGAAATTATAAATCTAAATATATATAGCTATCAAAAAGACAAGATTAGAATGAGAGCATGTATCAAAAAATACAGACACATTAATACCAACTTGGAAAATATTTGGATGACTCCAATAAAAACAGAAATGGCAAGAATAATCTTCACCAAAACAGAGTTATCAGATAGGGATATTATAAATATCATAATCCAATGAAATACTTATTCTGCAAGACTCTTTGGAACAAACAAACCATACTCAAGCTTGGTAGCCAGAGCAGTAGGAGGAACAAAAGCCAAAGCCTGTTACACTCCCAGAGATTCCCATATATTGCAGAAATGTAACTTTACAGTAGTATATTTTGAAAGCAAAGAAAATCTGAACAAAGCATGCAAACAACATGTTTTTCGTCAAGGACTATGACTATCATAGAGTGCAAAATATACTAAAGATCATATAGTCTCCTTAAGAGATTCAAATACAAAAGAACAGAACAGATCTATTAATATAATACCAAGAGCAACCCAGAATAGAATCATAGAAATTGACAATAATTCAACTTCTGATCTGGAATTGACTAGCTCAAACGAATCCACTGATGAAGAAAATGAAAAAGGAAAAAACATATTGAATCAAACTCTCAAAAGATTTGTTTCAAGATATTCAGCCACTGGAAGCAACAGAACATCATTAAACTTTCAAAAAGAGAGACAACGAAACAGACACAGAAAGATCTTCAATGGCAATATCAATAGTGAATACAATAGTATACAGCAAGAACCATTGCAATTGATTCTAGATAATCTGAAAAAACTCAATGATAAAATATATAAATCAGAAACAAAAAACCATCTTTCCTTTAAGAAAAAAGGTAGAAGGGGAGCAAACCGCTCCTGAAAGGTGTACCAGTTGAAACAACCTCTTCAGAAGGCAGTGGGTCCTCCTGTCCTTTAGATAACGCAACTCACAAAGAGGATTAGAGAACAAGAATAGAGATAACAAAGATAAAGCAACAATGACAGGAAGAGCTAGAAACATTTATAGAGAAACAAAAAACAATATTTCTAAACAAAGGCAAGGACAAAAAAATAGAAACAAAGATAGATAAAACATATAGTACAGATCATACAGAAAGTAGAGTAATTAGAATAGGCTCACACAATATAAGAGGCATAACTGATATGACAAAACAATAAAATCTACTAGAAGAGATAGAAGAACAAGGATTAGGAATAGTAGGATTAAGTGAAACAAAACTCATCTCCACCAATGGCAAATGGGCCTTCAAGAATTAATCCTTCTACAAACACTTTTTTAGTATAAATGAAGAGACCCCATATGGAACTGGAGTCAGCTTGCTAATAAGAAAAGATCTAGAAAAGAAAATTGCATCGATCAAAAAATGGGAAGAATATATAATAGCAGCCAACTTTTGGGCAAAACGAAATAAAACCTGTATAGTACAGGTATACCTACCAAATGACAAGAAAAAAAGTCACGAATGCCAAAATAAAGTCAAGAAACTAATTCAAGAAAAACTAGAAAAAATATTTTATCTAATCATAATGGGAGACTTCAATGCAGTATATAATCTTATGGAAAACAGAATATCTATATCCAAGGTAACGTTTAGACCATTATGGAAACCAGAAATTTTACTTTTTACTTTTCTTGAAGATAGAGGCTTTATTGACATACAGGCAATTTGGAAAAAAAAAACAAATCACCTATTAGGCAAAATGTCACAAGTAAAAGTAGAATCGATTATTTGTGGATATCCTATAATATGACACAATTTCCAATAATTCTCTTTGAAAATAAGAATATATCGGACATGACAGGAAGTGATCATACAATGTTAACAGTTACACTGCAAGATAAGAACCTCTTCTCGAGAAGCAAGATCTATTATCAATCCAACAAGACCATCAAAGTAATAGATATCAAAGGATCCACAGAAGAACAATAGAAAAAGTATCGAGAAAGCGTAGATCACAAATTCAAGACAAAATTGATATCACTACTAGAAAATGAATCAAACAAGACATCAACAAAACTATGGATAAATTAAATATGGAAATGCTTTGAAAACCAGATAACTTCAGCAGCCTTTTCCAAATTGGCAATTAAAAAAACAAGACCAAATTAGGAAAAGAATTACCGACCGAGACCTGAATTCATTAAATATAAAAAAGCCATTAAACTCAATACACTGTTTAAAAAAACAAAGCTGACCAAAGCACAAAAAGATATACAGACCCTCAATATAGTGATACAAGAACATAATAAAAAACACTATCCTGAACTTCAAATTGATAACTTATGCCTACAATATAGTATAGAGAACATGCCTTAGTCAGAAATTCAAAAATAAATTCAGGACACAATTGAAATACTCAAAACAGTTTGCCAAAATGAAGAAAGTAAGAAAACAAAGGAAGAGATGAAAAGAGCATTAGAATGGAGATACGATAATTTTAGAGACAATCAACGAAAAATGATTGACTCAATCTTACATAGAAAAAGAGCTAGAATAGTCTTAGACAGAGTAAAGACTACAAACCATGAACAAGAATATGTCACAATCAACAAAGTAGAGATTGAAAGAGAACTCCGAAAATATCATAAAGAAGCCTTTAGAAAATGAAATGTTAATTTTGACCATTTAACTGAGAACTGGAAAAAGGAGTATGAACCTAAAATAGATATCAATCACATATGGTATGAAGAACTTCTAACTCCCATATCTCAAGAACTCCAGCAAACTCTACAAACATTATCAAACAATAAAGCTCCTGGTAGATCACAAATATATTATGAAATACTCAAGAAACTAAGCATCCAAGGTAAAGAATATCTTCAAAAGATATTGAACAAGTTTCTGAAACTTGAAATGACTCCTGACAGATGGAAACAAAGCCACATTTATCCAATCGCCAAGTCAAAAACATGGAATTGTGAATTACAAAACACTAGGCCAATTGTTCTTTTGGAAGTCACCCAAAAATGTTTTACAAAAATCCTTATCAATAGACTCAGTAAT
>CAJVPT010000090.1:0-43762 GCA_910592055.1 Acaulospora colombiana
AGCAAAATATAAGAAGGCCCAGGAAGCAAGAAAGCAAGATCCGCAAGATAATCCTGGTCATAAAAGTATAAGACAAAAAGAAGAAGTGAAAGAGAGTGAAAACAAGAACTTTATAGAAATTGTAAGAAATAGAATTAGATATGAGATGAAGTGGTTGAGGTTTTGATTCTTGTCAGAACATCATACAGTGATATACAGTAGTGACCTATGGGTGATGATATTAAAAGTTGGAAGGGTTTTTACCTAAACTACTAACAAAGTAATAAATTACTTCCGAAGTTGCACTTAGAGTCCTAGATAAATATAAGACTTTGATGAGTGAATTAGTTAAAAATTTAACTTTAGCATCACATATATAATGTATAGTTTACAATTGTTTAATAAAGCACATATAACTAGCCTGACAGAGGATTATAATATAAAAAAATAATATTATTAATAATTGAAAAAATAGTTAAAAAATAGTATTTCACTAATATAACAAGTTTTAAAAGAAGATATTTATGATATTGAAAAACAAAAGATAAATAAGGTGGATTGTTAACTTTTATATTTATTAACTTTTTTAAATAATAACAAAGTTTTATTAAATAAAAATCAAGATTTATTTATTTTTTTAAATATTTCAATTTGATATATATTAAAAAATTCTTTTAAGGTTTAAGTTGAAGTTAGAAAAATTTTTTAACTTGATAAAATTTTTTTAAAAAAAATTGTTTATTTAATTACTTTTTAAAACAAATCCAAATTAATCTTCTCTTTATTTTATTGTTTCCTTTTTTATTCAAACTTAGTAATTTATAATTTTTTTAAATCAATTAATAAGGACAATAATTAATTATAATTCTAATAAATATAAATAAATTAAATATAATTAAGAAAGTATAATATTGTTTTTTTTTTTTTTAAACAAGCTCATATCTAATCTTTATTAATTTCTAAATTATATTTTATATAACTGTACAAGGTATATATACAAGAGTGTATATTCAAGAGTGAATAAAGAATTTGATAAGCTATAGCTACTTTGAGACTTATTGCCCTCTTTTTTTACAAAAAAAACTTATATTCTACTAAGCATGTGAGTGTTATTAAAAAAAATAAAAGAAAAATGAAAGGAGCAGTTATATATCATTTTTGAAGGGTAACTGTAATGTTCCTTAGCAAATGTCTATTCTGTTTTAAGTTTTCTTTTTGATGAAGGTCTGAGAAAACTTTTACTAAATCTTTATAGAAATAAGACAGAATCAAAGAAGAAGATTTTACAGTTTTAAGACTTGTGAGAAAGAAGTAATCAGGAAGGCCCAGGTAATATATTGGTGTCTGCATGAATAACTTGAAAGTCTCCCAGTATATTATTAATTAAACATATTCCTATCTAAATATGGATATGCTTACTCATCTATGTAATGTATTTCAGATTTAATTCTTTATAGAAGAACTATATCTAGCCTCACAATTGGCATACTCTGTTGATGGCTATTAGTATTAGTAATCAATAAGATCCTCCCAAATTATCTAGCAGCTTGCATGTTATTGCTGATATTTTTGAAATCAAGTTGTGATTGATGTAGTGATATTAACCTTTTAGTCTTTTAGCTTGAGAGTTTTTGAAAATAGGATGAAAACTTCCTGATTTACTATATGCACTAGCTTTATCACTGAGTGTTTCTGGTTATCTTCTTTATTTTTTCTGGTTGAACTTTTTCAAGCAGTAAAAGTGAAAATTTATCTGACATACACTTAGAAATAGGTAACTCAGATTGAACTCTTTCTTGTTCTCAATAATGTGTCAGTGGCATGTCCTATATTTATTTGCACTAGACTTTATAACTTATGGTAGACTCCAGGTTCTTATAGAGTTAAAAAAATGCATTTAGACATATAAGGTGACCAATAAGAGCTTGTTTATCAATTTTGTCCAATATGTTTCGCATCAACCAATCAGAATTGATGAGATCTGTGCTACCTGAAATTCCAAAATCAAGCTGAAATAGGCAAAATTTCCCAGAAAGTCATGAAAAAAGTAGCTCTAAGAGGCCATAATACCAGTTGAAGGGAAGAAGAATGAGTCTTTTAACTGGATCATAACCTTTGTTATCTCCACTATTGCTAAGAGATGAGAAGTATTTCACTGTTGATCCTTTTCTCTTTAAAAACTTTTTTGCTATAGATAGTAAAGGTTGAAGCTGAATTTTGCAGGTCACAAGAGTCCAGTTTGTTCAAAGGAGATTGTAGACAAGAGAGAAGGAAGGTAAGGGAGTTCTAGAAAACTTTTTGAGTTGATTTAAAGAAAGTAATAAGACTTTATTAGCATAGAAGATTAAAACTTCATGTGAACATCTTTTTTGTGTATAATTAGAGAATTAGCAAAAAGAATTGAATGGTATAATATTGTTTTTAAAATTAAACTTAAAATATTTATATATAAAAATAAATAGTTTATACAATTATAATTTTAAAAATTTTTGGTCAATTTTTTATTGCCAAATTTTTTATTGTCATTTTATTGCTAAAATAGTAATATGATGAGTGGTGACAATCAAAAAGAATTTGGCAATATTTTTATTATTAAATTTAATCAAATTCGGCAATAATTTAGTTGCTGAATGACATAATTTCGATTAGAATCAGGTTCTTATGAAGCTGAGAAAATATATTGTATTCAGATATATAAAGTAACCAATGGAAGTTTGTTTATATTTTTTTACTGATGTGATTTTACTGAACCAATTAGTTACAAGAAACTTTGTATCACTTAAAATTCAGGATTAAACTAAGGTAAATAAAATTTCTTAGGAAAGATTGAAAAAGAGTATTATTAGAGTATACATAGTGAAGAAGAGAGTAGAAAGATAACTCTCTCACTACAAAATAACTCTGTAGTGTTTCTTTGTATACCAGATAAGTAGTAGAATATCAGTTCTTCTTTTTTTTAGAATTTTCTTACTATTAGTAGGAAAAGTATCTTTCCGACTTTTGATTACAGAAGTCCAGTTTTTGTTAAAAGAGAATATAAACAAAATAAGAAGAAAATGTAAATGACTCTTGAAGTACCCTTTAAGTTAATTTAAGGAGAATAATAAGACTTTGTTAGTTAAGAAGTTTACAACTTTTTATAAATGTTTTTTTTTGTGTGTAATTAAAGAATTAGTGGAAAGAGTTCAAGTTTTATTATATATTTATGCATCTTATTGATATAATATTTACTCTTTTTAGGACTTCAGCCTTTTTGATTTAACAACTTCTTTATTGATTGATAAGATCATCAGTGTCTTTACCAATTTGATTTTTGTTCCAGTTGATTATAAGATCAGTTTTATTCCTTTTCATTTTATCATGGTAATGATAAAATTTTGATCATTTACAATATCTATAGATTGATCTAATCTGATAAAATTAGCTATAGATAACATTGTGCTACAGTGGATTCTTTTATTTTAGATATTGATAAGATAGTCAAGAATGCATTCAATAACAAGTATTAACTTGCCATTCAATGGAATTGTTTCATTATATATAGTATTTTTATTTGATTCTCAGATGGTATTGAACTTTGAACCTTGTGATTGTGATCTAAAAGTATTACTACTGTACTATAAACTCATAGGTCTATAAAAATATATTATTATAACATGTTTTTGGATAAAAAAATAAAAAAATAAAATAAATTGAAACCTTGATATATCTAGTAGCTCATGTTACCAAGCTATTAGAAGTGTTACATATATTATAAAACCTCAGAAATTGGATATTATATTTTCTTATAATATTATTTATTTTATCATTATCAGCTTTATACTAAGTAAAGATTGCCTTCACTATTTTGATTTTGATTTGAATTATTCATTTTCTCTTCTAGGTTATTATTTTACTGATGAGAAGTTATAGGTTTTGTAGTTGTAAATGTAAATATTTGTTATATTTCCTTATTGATTTTATATTTAGTGTGATTGTGGACTATATCAATGAGAGTAACTATTAATCATTCAGATTTATTCTTCTTTTGCTTCTTGAAGAATTTCTTGTTGAATGAGTTTATGGAACTTTCTATTTCTTCATTTCTACGGATATAATAGTAAAGTCTTTATAAAATATTTTTCTTATAATAGATATTTCGAACTTTTATTTTTTTTTAAAAAAAAACCTCTTTCCACAGATCTTTTTTATATATATATATAATTTTGAAAAAAATGAAATAAACGAAAAAGAAGAGTTCAAGAGAATCAAGAAGTCAATGCAGCTTGGGAAAACTCAACAATAATGAGAATATTCTAGCAAAAAATTATACAAAATAGTAATGCAAAGAAACAAATATAGAAGTCACAAAGAAAAACATTAAGAACAAAGGAAAAAAATATTGGGTCAACGAAACCAGGAGAACTGTTAACATTAATGAATAATTTCCTGGTAAAGAATATTTGACACATGATTATTCGAAGATAATAATACAATTAAAAGAGATATTTATTTTAACGTGCTATTCATGAAAGTGATGATAATACAATGCAATGTAGTCTACGCTTATTATGATCTCAAATTCTAATAATTTACTGAACGTTAATCTTCTTGCTACCAGGAGCTTCCCCTTTAGGAATCTTCACCTCAAGAACACCTTGTTCAAATTTGGCCGTGATCTCATCCGACTTGGCGTTTTGAGGGAGAGAGATCGCACGAGAGAATGAACCATAGCGACGCTCTTGAATGTGAGTGTTGCCCTCTTTATACTTTTGATCTTGTTTTGTTTCGCCCGAAATTACTAGGGCATTTTCGCGAACGTCAACATTAATTTGTTCTTTGTTAACTCCCTGATTAACGCGATATAAAAAATCCATTTAATAATCTATTGTTATGTATGAGTGAATCTAGCAATTAATCACACACATGAATGCTTACCGGTAATTCGGCATTGACGATGTATTCCGAATCAGTTTCGTGAACATCTAGCGGAGGTACCCAAGGCTTGGAAAGTCGATTGCCCCTAGTGGTCAAACCGCCAGTACGCCTGACCGTATTGAGATCTCTAAAGAAGTCATCGAACATATTAGAGATCGAAGATTCAAATCGTCCAAAATTATCCCCACCGTAACCAATAATCGACATTTTTATTAGAAAATAGTTTTTAAGTGGATTAACGTCTTGTGAGTTGTTTTTATTTCTGGTTTTTATTTTTTTGAAGTTATTTGAAGTGAGAAGGCATGTACGATGGGCATATTTATACCATTTTTCGAGCGAGATTCTAGTATTATCGACAACACTCGCGAATTAAGATCGACACTACATATAAGAATGCACTAGAACATTCTGCAATAATCATTTTTGGAAATATTGGATCGACAACCACTCATTGCGTCATTCACGTCAAATTTTCAGCAGCGGAATAAGAAAGAGACCTCGGTCTTGAACTTTGCCTAAACACTTTTTGATTATTTGTTGAATGTGAAAACTCGAGTGATGTCATACCCATTATAGAAGACCAGGTTCGTTCAATATTTAAGCATAACATAATACAATCTCATAAATAAATTGACAAATAATCTAATGGAAATAAAATAAACACTTTTTTGAAGAAGTCACCTACCTTGAACTGGTTCATGACCGACCTTCAATCCCTCCATCCACCAAAATCGGAGGCAGCAAAATTACGAATGAAGCTGGAATACCAAAATACGCATAGTTAAAAGGTAACAATCTACAGCGTAACCCATCGAAAAAGATAGATCTCTGTGCAGTATATAAATGAAATTTTAATTCAACTGCTTCGACGAAAAAATATCTACTTATTTTACGAAACTCGATGCTTACAGAAAGAAAAAATTATAGCATTATTGTTATTTTGATAATAATCATAATTGAAAGAAAGCAAACATATATTCCGACAGCAAGTCATAGGTTTAGAGGTTAAATTTTTAAAAACAAGTATCACACCGAATGACAATATTTTTCTGGGTATACACTCCACCACAAACTGCAAAATCATCAACCGTTTTCTTCGAGCTTGGTCGTTGGCAAAGAAGCCCTTGCCTAACATCGTTTTCTCCATCATTGCGTGAGCTGTCGATATACTGATTATAGAAACCCGCCTCGCCAAGTTCACATAAGGAGAGCGATCGCATAGAATCAACCAATCACATGGCTGCGTATAAACACGTGGCGCTTTGACAATAATACGTAAATATCTAAAAGTTGACGATCATAGATTATGGTGCAATAATTTGTTTTTGTACCACGACCTAATTGCTTTCCTTTTCCGTTATTGTAGAGCTTCTTTCATTTGAAAAATAAAATTAGTAAACTGTATGTAGTATATCGTGCATATTGTAATAACAGATCTGGTTACATGTGTGTGAATTCTCATCACATAAAATATCCGTGTAATGAAATTTTAAGAAAATTCTTTTTGAAATTAAATTTACTGATTACTTTAAAGATATACATTTATCAATCAAATTGTTTAAATCAGCTATAACCGACTTTGAAAATTTTCCTTTGAAAAATTATGATGTTTAATGTAGAAGTAATTTATGTATTAGTTTGATCGCATAGTTTATCCCTAATATACCTACAATATATTACGTGATAACAATTCTTGGAACATTAAAAGGATAAAACCCGTTTCAAGGAGAAATTATGCTTGTGCAAATAAAAATAACCATGTTCAAATGGTTTGAATTCTATAACTATTCAATGTTATGTACAGCAGTATATATCAAGCCCCCATGGTTAGGCCTCAATAGCCGTTCTAGCGCTTCTTTGTTAGCTCGAAAATAAATCAAAACCTAATTAAATTTATTAAAGGAAGGTCAAATAATTAAGTAGAAAATTAAAATCCATATAATTATCACAGTAATGTACGTGTTAATAGTTACCCCATAAAACAATTTCAGGAGCATCAAAATTTGAACTAGGATCAACACTGCGCACATAAAGTTTAGTATACCGATCACATAATGTTCACCAATGAGGTTATCTATCATGGAATCTATTCCTCCATTTGCGTGAATCAACCCGACTTCCAATGATATACTGAATGCGATACTGATCGTGGAAGCGAAGAAAAAATATACGAAACGATTTTTATATTCGTCCCTATTTATTAATACAGTAAATGTGAGAAGCAAGAACATAGATGAATGAGAGATAAAAATAGTAAAATCTATACCTGAATCCACGATACAAATTCATATGTCTAAAAAAAAAGTCACCAATAAGCCACGGTACGAAATATGACAAGATTAACAAGATTTCCCCGAAAATTACAGAATCCCTGTAGTAAGTCGTCGGTGTGAAAGCAACTATTCCAATAATAAACGCCAGTATTATGAAGTAAACTGTTGATATGATTTTTTTTTTATTTAAAAAAAAAAATGAGTATTTGTACGCAGAATCAATTCACATAAGTTCTATAACACGGGTTCGAAACATACAAAACCATATCCTATAAGACAATTGGATCATTCTGCGAGCACCACGTTCAATAATATCTTCTTGAATATTATGACGAACCAATGGGCAACATAACGGCCTATATCGATATTGAATTTGAATTTGAAAAGAAATATATACAAATGTTGTGACAATTTTTTCATAAAATTACCAATCTCTCTTTCTTTGAAAGTCGGTCATATTGAATTTTAACGGTGGTAAAGATGCGGAATTTGAATTTTTTGTAAAATACGCAAATTGAATGAGAATTACGACCTTATATTAATATTTTTCGAATTCATTGTGGCTACCCCTGATCAAAATATGGTGATTCCGAAACACCGTGAATGACTGTTTACAATATGATCTTTCTTTTTTGCAAAGCTGCATTTTACTATTTTCGCCATTAACGCATAAAAAAAGCTTGGTGCATCTCTGCCATAATAACAAAATTCGGTCTTAATTTACCGTTGCGCATGTGCCATACGAAAATCTGACATAGTACAATCGTACGTTATGTACCGATCCCGAAAGTTGATACACGGATTATGTATTACATTTTAACGATAAATGCCCACTAAACTCTTCAAGTACTCGATATGCCACATCTAAAAGCTTTTTGGTAGATGCTTTATAGAAACTTGCATGCTTTACTTATCGGATAATATGCCCCTTAGAGCGCATTGGTGTTTTGAAAATATCAGTTGCCTAATTACGATCATTATGATCGGTCTACCTAAATCGAGTTTCGAAAAAAATACTTCTTTAAACAGGTATGGCAAAAAATTTCTTATTTTAGAATAAATCTTTTCGTTTGTCATGCACAATACGTAAACTTTTATAAAGGAAACATTTTTACAATAGTGTTTATTCTGTAAACTCGGGATTTTATAAAACCGATCTAATTAATTAACGAAATTAATCCTAATTTCTTTATTTTTTTATTTTATTTTTTATTTATTTATTTATTTTTTTTAAAAAAAAAAAACATTTCAACATTTATGTGACTTTTGTTAACAAGTTTCTCTTTAAATGTTTGATTAAAAAAGAGTTATAAGTATTTTTTAAAATAATATATTAGAAAATATCTCTTCTATTAGTATATTTATTATTTTATTCATTAGATATTTCAAATTTTATTTACAATGCGATTTTTTTTTAATATAAGTTTTTATTAAAAAATTAATTCGCAAACATGATATTATTAGTCT
The DNA here is from genome assembly GCA_910592055.1 of Acaulospora colombiana. Classification (NCBI taxonomy): domain Eukaryota; kingdom Fungi; phylum Glomeromycota; class Glomeromycetes; order Diversisporales; family Acaulosporaceae; genus Acaulospora; species Acaulospora colombiana. Next base: position 8,637 of record CAJVPT010000090.1, read on the forward strand.
TTACAAATAATAAATTAACTATAACCTAAGGCAATATTCCTAACATACCAAACTATTGAAACAGTATCAGGTTCACCAGGATAGAATCGAATGGGTCATTTTTTGTTTATATAAACAAAAAATAACTTAGATTAGACTATAATAATATCAGATATGAAGCAAAATTGACACCTCGAGTGATGTACACTCACCTGCCAAAAGTATCCGACCACATGTTGATCATCACGATTTTTAAAATTTAAAGTTGATTTTGGTTTTATTATTATTAAAAAATTTACTAATTAACTTTTAATAAAATTTATACTAATGTGTTCATAAAAATCTGAATTTTTTATTAATACTATTAACATTTTGTTGGATCTCTATTACTATCTATTACAGCTTGAATTCTTCTTGGCATACTTTTTGCTAAATTTTCTAAATTTTCTAATTCAATTTGATTCTATTCTTCTTCTAAAATAATCATTAATTCTACAAGATTTTTTAAATGGAAACATGTTTATAAACTCCTTTTTCTAAAATATCCCATAAATGCTTAATTGGATTAAGATCTGGTAATTGTGCAGGTCAAAAAATATTTGTTATTGAATTATTTTCTAATCATTGTTTAACTATTTTTGTCCGATGAACTGGAGCATTATCATCTTGAAAAATATATTTAAATTATTATCTAATTCATTAATAAATGGTAAAATATTATTTTGTAAGACTTTAATATATATAGATCCTGTAATTTTATTAGAAACTTGAATCAAAGGTCCAATCTTATTTTTTATAAAACATCTCTATACTATTATATCTTGATTTCCTGATTTTACTGTTGAAATTAGACAACTTATATCTTATTTTTCATGTGGATGTCATCAAATCTAATGATGTAGGTCATTTTGAAACAATAAAAAGCAAGATTCATCTCTCCAGATTACTATATTCCATTCTAAATCCCAATTTTTTCTAGTATAGCGCCATTCTAATTTTTTTGTGATTTTCTTCAGATACTAAAGATTTTCTTTTTCCAACTCAACCATAAAATCCTTCATCATGTAAAATATGTTAAATAGTATGAGAGCTTATTGAAATTATTAATGATTAACTAAATTTTTCTTTTATTTCATTTAAAGATTATTGTCAATCTTCTTTTATAATTTTTACAAGATGTCTAATGTCTCTTTCTGTTAATTTAGATGATTTACCAGATCTAGAAATGATATTAGTTTGTTAATTTGCTTTATATCTTTCAGTAATATCATGAATAGTTGTTTTTGGATGATTAAGAATATCTTTAATATTATGTCCACTGTGACCACCTTTTTACAAGCCAATAATTTCACCACACTCAAAAATCAGTAAGTTCACGAGTTTTAGGCTTTAATTTTTTTTTATTTTTGAATAAAGAAAGTCTGTGGCTATACGGAAAAAAATTTTTGATGCATTTTTATGCATTAAATTTCAAGTTATTCACGAATAAAGTTTAGTCCTTAGAATAATAATCTTCATGTGATTAGATACTTTTATTAGGTGAGTGTATATTTTATTTTTTATGTATCACACCTGAAACTATTATAGTTTATATATATAATGCTATATAAGTTAAATTTATATTGTTATTTGAAACTACTGAAATATGTGCAAGTATGATATGTTAAATTACAGTATATGCAATATAAAATATACTAAATAATAGTCACGATAAATTTTTATTATTGAATCATATGAGTAAAAAAATATATTTGATAATATATTCAATTATATATCATTATTTGTTAATTCAATATTATTTATTTATTGTTATTGAATATGTTATATTATTACTATCAAGTATACTATCAATATACTATATATAGTATATCATAAATATTAATGGATTTTATTATTTGATTATACTATCAAATATTTTTTTTTTATATCCATGATCGGGCCAGTACTGTGTGTTTATTAATTATTAAGAAAACTATTGAGATACATAGGGCAATTGCATCATAGCTAAACTAAAATTTTGTACTAACACACTCATCAATGGCTTTCAATTTTAAAAAGAGCTTCAGCCTCTAAGTGCAACCTTGGGAACAATATTTCATTTCGAACTAAGTTTTGGATGAAGACCCCCCTAACTTACCCATCATTGCTAGCAGGTTGTCACTGCTTATTATTCTCCAAGGAATTGAATTCGAGAAACTACAAAAGGGGAAAGAAAAAATAAAAGAAAAGAGGAATATCTAAAAATATGCAAACATACTACATGAAAATGAAAAGAAAAAAAGAAAAAATAAAGTACTCCATGTTCTTCAAAGGACCTCAGCTAAAAAATCTCTTCTCATTAGGAGTCAGCCCTTCTGGAATATCTTTCTTCTTTCTAACCATCTGAGAAACTTATCCATCTGTGTTCTAGATTATTTTCTTGTAACCATCTGAGATACTTATCACCTACTCAGATTCAGTGTCTTGCTCAATACTTTCTTTCTTTTGGTCTTGATTTTGTATCTATCTGTGCAGAAGAAGATGGCTAATGGTGGACCCCAGGTTCTTATGTGATTTTTTAGTCTTGTTAGGTAACTCCCGATATTTTCCAGCAACTACGCCTAGTTAAAGAAATTTTACTGGTATTTATCTTGATTGTGATATCATTACACAATGTCTGAAGAAATGTATTCTCAATCCTAGAGAAGGGTATTGTTTTACATTCCTCTGCTTTTCGGTCTTACAGTCTGACCAGAATAAGGAAATAATCTCCTTCACATACTTTGCCTAATCGGAATGATAAGAAGTTGAAGGTCTTAACTTGAACAAATAATCACCTTTTCACCACCTAGGGAATTTAGTGTCCATCCTAATGGTCTCGTGATTTCTTTGCTTCAGTTAAACTTCATTTGAAGGAATGAAGGAGTTTATATTCTTGATTTCTCTTTCAATCACCAATGACATTATCAGAACACGTGAGGTGATCAATAGGAGCTTGTTTATATTCAGCTACTGACGTGTTTAATGTCAACCAATCAGATGCCAGGTGACGTTGTGTACTAGAAATTCAGGGTCAAACTGTGGTAGGCAAAATCCTCCAAGAAAATCGTGAAAAACAGTAGACATTTTAAGAGGGTACAAGACAGTATGTGAAAAGGTGAGTAATAAGCCTTTCCCTGCTAATAAAACCTCTATTTCTTGTCACTTCTAGCTTTGTAAGGTGACACTTCACTTGTTAGTCCTTTTACTTCCTAGAACCTTCTTGCCCTTAGTAGAGGAAGTCCATACTTGAGTCTTTTCAGGCCACTAGAGGCTCAAGTTTTTATTCAAAGGAGTTTATAAACAAGTAAGGGAGGGTAGGAGGGATACCTGAAGACAAGCTTCAAGTTGTTTTAATGAATATGTAAAGACTTTATTAGTAAAGAACTATAAAACTTCTTGCGAACATTTTTTTTGTGTGTGATCAGAGGATCAGCGGAAGAGTTTTTTCGATTATACTATCAAATATATTATTAGGAATGCTATAAATATGTTATCATATAATGCTATTGAACATACATTACACAAATACCATTGAATTATATTATTAAAAATATTATTAGTATATGTTTTTTTTTGTTTTTTTAATTGCTAATTCAGTCTGCTTTATTTTTTTATTTTTTTTTAAGTACCTCTAACCAGGCTAAATTGGCAGTTTATTAATCAATTGAAAATATACGTACATTTTCATTTGAGTAGCATGATACATACTATAGCCAGACTATTAATTTCAATCTTATTAATTTATTGTAAACATAAAAGTCTCTAAGTTCAACCTTGAGAACAATATTTTACTCTACAGTATCTTTGGATAAAAATCCTTATAGTTCACTACATCATTACCAGTAGTTTATCACTGTCGTATATCATACCAAGCCCCTGGAATACAAGAAACTACAAAAGAAAAGGTTAAAAAAAGAAGATGATAATATCTAAAAATATCTAAATAAATAACAAGAAAATGAAAAGTAAAAATTGAAAAAAATATTTTTAGCCTTCTTCAAAAACCTGTTTTTCAAGACCTTTTCTCAATAAGAAATGCTTAATTGAGATATCTTTTCTTTTTTTAACTATCTAAGGAACTTATCTATTCTTGATTTTGATTTTTTTCTTGTTTATTATTTAAGGAGACTTATTACCTGATGGGTACCTTTACTTCTAGAACACACTTGGTTCTAACCTTCTTTGGATAATGATTTTTTATTTACTAACAATAAGAGGGCAACTTATGATAGACTCTAGGTTCTTAAATAATCTAGTAAAAACTGAATCCTGTTGTTTTGGTATAATATCTTCTGGTAGCCATGCCTAATTAAAAAAATTTTACTGGTATATATCTTTTATTATTCAAAAAGCTAAATTCTTCAAAAATTCTTTTGACTTGTAATATTGTGAAAGTCTCAAAAGTGATAGAAATCTTTGTTGATTATGGTATTCTTCAACAACTTTATGGAAATACATTTTCAAATGTAATTAAAGAGTTGAAGCTCAGTATGGACTAGAGATTATTCAGTCTTATTACCTGATTAGGATAAAAAAAAACCTTGTCTTGAACTTTGCCTATAGTATAATAAGAGAGAAAGATCTAAACTTGAACAAATAGCAACTTTTTTACTACCTAGTGACTTGTTGCTTATATCTTATTAATCTCATGAAACTTAATCTATAGGTTAATCCAATTGAAAAAGTAAAATGAATATAGGTACCAATCAACTTTTTCAATCATCAATAATATTATCAGAACATATGAAGTGATATATAAAAGCTTGTTTACATTTAATTATTAACATATTTCATATTAATCAATCAAATTTCAGGTGATATTATACTACAAAAATTCAGGATCAAACTGAGATAAGCAAAATCCTTCAGAAAACTATGAAAAATAGTATACACTTTAAGAGAGAACAAAATAGCATGTGAAAAAATGGATAATAAGTAAAGATAGGCAATATATATATTGTATTATTATATTATACTATATAATAATATATTACTATGCTATACAATAGTATAGTACTGTATATTGTTCATAGATGTATTAAACATTATTGTAATATCTATCCCATATTAATTTAACTATTTTCATTTTTTCATTTTTTATGTTTTTGGTTATTATATACTTTTGTTAAAATTATTAAACATATTTATAATTTATCAAAAAAACTCTTTCCTGAAAATCCCAAAATCGTAAAAATTTCCTTATTAGGCAAAAACAAAAAGAACTCGTACCCAGCTACAAGGTAGAAACTCTTTTCAAAAATGGACACTATCAAAAATTGAGAAGCTTATAAAGACAAATGACACCCGAATATAACATTGATAGGATTAATAAAAACAATGGAAGAGTCCTAAAGACAAAAGAAACAATATCCACATCTCAACTCAGGCATACACTCCTTGAAACCAGAACAGTACTCTCAAGCAGTCAGTAAATAAAGAAAAGGCAAAAGAGACAGATGACACCTCTATGCAGCTCAAGGAGATGGAAGTAGAAGAGACAAGGCAAACACCAGAATCAGCAGAACCCTCATCAAGCAGCAGAGTACTATCTCCAACCACAGTTTGTGAGTCCGAAGACAGAAACATCCAAGAAGTACAAACTTAGCACAAACAAACAGATATCATTGGTCAAACAGGATACAGTTATAATAGTCAAAGAGGCTCCAGTAAAAAATCAGCATCACCACAAAATCATCAAGACCAATGATAATCATCCAAGCCATGGAAAGCCTTCATCAATCCAGAAAGGGTATCAGGACAAACACCTGTAGAGAAATTAAACTTCACCTAACAAAAAATGGGACACCTCATCTCTCTGAAATATACAAGATATAAGTATCCAATAGGAAAGTCCCAAATTATGACTATTTTTGGTAACCAAGATAATGCACAGAAAGTATACGAACTGGAGATCACTGACTATAAAAATACTAAATTCAGAAAAACTGCCCCATTGGGATCCAAAGAAAGCAACTCCTGCACCATCCGGATATGGGATGTTCCCCAACATTTCACTAAAACAGACTTAGCAGAATTTTTTGACGAACAAATCAGTATCGATTATATCACTTTGCAAAGAGCAGGGCCCTTTCAGATAGCAAACATCACCTTTTCCAATACTTCAGACTATGTAAAGATCAGTTAAGACTAGGCACTCACAAAAGATTTTTAATCATATATAATCTTCCCTTACTATAAAACACGTGAAATTAAGGAATAGAAGAAATGTTTCATTATTATACTTACATGCCTGCCACCAGATACAATAGCAGCAGACCTGACAGTAACCATCACTAGCACGAAAGCAAAATCAGTGTATATTCTTCACAACAACAACAATTAAGCCAAGAGGTTCGCTATCTTCACCTTTTAGAGCAAAGAAGAACTATTAGATGTAAAATCTGTAGCCCCTGTTATCAAGGGAACCCAAACTATTTGGGTCAATCATGAAACAAGATTGTGTCTCATTTGCAGCTTATCAGAACACAACATGCATACATGCCCAGACAAATCTGAACTTCTTCCCCAAAACAATATATCAATAGATTCAATAACTCTAGAATTCCAGCACAACTGTGATACAGAACAAACTTCAACTCTAATCTCACTAGAAATTCACGAACAAATGAAGACACTAGGAGTTATGCAAATATCTTGAAATATGGATGAAGTCCCAACACCAGTCAACATGAGGAAGACATTTGGCAAGCCCTATTAACAATTCAAAAAGAAATTAAGGAAATGAAGAACTTGCTTCAAGATCTGAATGAAAGAGTCGATGCCCTAGAACAGGAGTGTGCCAACCGATATCCAGAAAGTATAGGTGAACTTATGGAGGAATTAGAAGAATCAATATTTACCAGCAGTAAAGAATATAGTACCATAACAAGCATAGGGATTTAAGACATCAGGAAAACACAAGAAGCATATTAATAACAACTCAATAAAATAAGTTCAATAATAGAAGAAGCAATCAATCTTTTTAAGCTTTCCCAATAGACAGTCCCCTCAGGACACAACCATATCTAATAATATGATAGACAACACTCAGAATCACCCCTAGAGAGAGGAAAGCAGTAAAACAAACAATACAGCACCAAGCAATCAACATTCTCATAAACAAACAACATAAGATATAAATAAATACACAAACAAGAGCACAGCATCACAAGACAACAAATTAATAAACAATTATTCAATATGAACAATTGCAATATATAATATAAGAGGTATGGTAGAAGAGAATAAACACAAACTATGAACAGAATTCTATACAGAGAACAGATGGGAAATCATTATCACTAAAAAGATCAATGGAGATATGAACCAGGTCAAGCACTGGAAGCAACAAGGATATCAATTAACAACCTTAGTGAACCCTGCAAGGAAGATTGGATATTAAGTATGTATCGCAATCCATGAAGATATTGCAGGAAAAATCTACAAAAAACAGGAAATAGAAGGTAGGGTGATAGCAATAGACATGGTCTTCCCAGGTAAATATAAATTAAGGGTAATAGAAGTATATCTCCCCCCGAGAAACAATGACATGAGAGAAAAGCTAGCAATGAAGAACATGATCCAAGAATGGATAATACAAGCTGAGAAAGAGGCAGTATATATAGTGATAGGAGATGACTTCAATGCTACACCAAATCTCTCTATCAACAAATGACACAGTACAAAAAAGTCAAACAATCATTGGTCAGAATCAGAGCTATTGGAATAGTTGATCACTAGAAACTTTGAGGACACTTTCAGAATATACAATCCAATACAAGTGACATATATACTGTATGGCAAAACAGTAGAGAAGTGGTCAGTAGAATTAATCAAATTTGGTACCACCCACAAAGCACCTGGAAATCAATAAACTCTTACATAATAAACCATCCAGATTCTCTACACAAAAGCGAACATGAAATTGTGATCCCAAGAATAGAGATGTGACAACTCAACAAGCAGAAGAAACAAAAATCCACGAACACAATAATAGATGTAACTGGCATAAAACAGATACCAAACAATGGGAAAATTTCAAGGATGAAATCAAATTATAGATACAACAGAGAAACATTAAGGATCAAGAAGACATTAACACTCTATAGAATAGTTTCAAACAACATATTCTTAAGGTAACAAATAGACATATTCCCAAGATAAAGTCTCAGAAAAGAAACAAAAAGGCAGGAAAAGGCCCAATGATATATAAAAGAATTGTGAACATTCAGACACTATCAAAGATATTACAGAGGTGCATCAACAAACCCAATTCACAAACCAAACAGCTGATCAAAAAACAATTAACCAAGATACAGGAATCCTTCCCAGAACTGGTAATAGAACTCAAAGAATAGCAATCTAACCATCCATAAAGCTACCTGACCCAATGAAAAAAGATATGTAGAGAATACATAATACGATATAAAACAGTATTGAGAATAATTAGCAAACACTGGAAAAATAAAGAAATACAGAAACACACAGAAAGAAGGCAACAGTGACTTCAGGACAACAAGAAACGGATGATCAACAGCATCATAGAAAGATCCACAGATCCATAATAACTGACAAACTCATAGTAAAAGCAGACAATCAAATAGAAATCATCACAGAGCCAGAAGAAATCAAAAGGAAAGCTTCAGAACACTTTGCAACATGGACCCGCCTCAGGAAAACCATACCAGTAAACACTTCAATTAGATAGTCAAGGCAATATGTACCAAGTAAAAGAATCCAAGACAACTGGTATAACGGACTCACAGAACACATCACAGTAGAAGAAGTGATGAAAACAATAAAGAACAGAAGTTCAAAATCAGCCACCAGAACCAGATAGCATTCCATACACAGCCTATAAACATCTTGGACAAAGAACACTAGCCTGGCTCACACGCTTCTACAACAAGATCCTCATACAGAGAGAGACACCAAGAGAATAGAGTAAAGGATATATATACCCAATACCCAAACCAACAGAATGGCATAACAGAATTGGAATAACTAGATCAATTACTTTATTTACGGCAGGAAGGAAGATATTCACAAAGATCATCAGTAACCACCTATCACACATTTGCAAGGAACGTAGCATTCTTAATGAATCCAACTGGACAGCTCTGCTAGAAAGCAGTACACAAGATCCCATACACATAATCAATCTGTGTATAGAACAAGCACATAGAGAAAGGAAAAAGCTATGGATTCTGAGTCAAGACATGGCAAAGGTCTATGATTCTGTCAATACAGAAATGCTGGAACATGCCATGAGATATATCAAATTATCACAAAAAATAATCAACATTATACAGGCACTACTTAGAGGTAGAGAGAATCAGGTCATAACAATATATGGACTGAGCCCCAGCTATAAAGTACTAGATGACATCAACCAAGGAGACACGATCTCACTCCTGCTATGGCATATATTCTATAACCCACTCCTAACAGAAATTAAATCCTCGAAAGAGGCTACAGATACACAATAAAACTTAAAGGAGACATCAATAGATCCAATATAGAGAAACACTTAGACATTAAGGCTATCATATACATGGATGATACAACATGGCTGGCAGATAATAATCCAGAAGAAATACAAAGGATCCTGAACATTACCACAGAGTTCTATAATCATAACAATATTGATATTAATTCATTAAAATCGCAACTAATAATAATCAATAGACAATCAGAAGATTTCAGAAGAAACTTCATACTCAAAGGAGGAACAGATATGGGGAGCAAGCCTGATATACCAATGAGATTGTTAGGGATATAGCTAGACAGCTCTGGGAAAAAAGGATATCAGAAACAGCTCATAATAGAGAAATTAAAGAAAACCAGCAAGCTTATCAGATAGAAAGCAATCACAGACAAACAAATGAGATACATAATAAATCATGTACTCATGCCCAGTATAGAATACTTGCTAAATGACAAGGTACTTCCTGAAAGTGACTGCAACTCTCTAATGGGGAAAATTGTAACAAAGTACAAATACAGGTATGTCCTCGTCAACACAATTCTCAACACCCTCTTATACAATTACACTGAACACAATCTGAACCATCTATGGGATAAACAAATACAACTGCACATAAGGACCTGGAAGCAATAAATGAAAGACAAAGGGACACTAGGACAAATCTCCAGGATGGGACTACAAAATCTACAAAACTTCTTTTGATCAAAAAACTCGGTAACAACTCATCTCATATAGTCTTTTCTCAAATCAGGACAAAAACCTGGACCACAATATCCTTTGGATGTTAAGGAAACATGGTTTTCAATTTCACTTCAACACAAAGATCACAATCTCTCAAAGGATAGAAAAGATTGATAATACAATCGAAAAAGCAATACCAAAATCAGTATACTATCAGTATATATAAACACTAAGGAGACACAACTTATTGTTCATAGGACAGATTATCAACTCAACAGGAATACGTTTATTATTCTGGAGAGAACTTGGGGCCATAAACAAAATGAAGAAAAAGAATATCCCAAAATGGTACAAAGAGATCATAGAGAACCTTACAAACTTAGCTAGCATACAAAATAGAATAGAGAATGAAACAAGCATCTACTGAACATACAACCAAAGCAGACCCCTGGTAATAGGAGACTTATACAAGCCACACTGGAAAGCAACAATCAAGCAAGACAAAGAAGCTATTGGCAAGAAAAAACAAAATGTAAGTTCCAACATAGTAGTCTTCAAATACTATACCAGAATAAGAGAGTAATCACCACTAGAAAGGTGCACCAGGCATCCCCTAAATAAAGGAAAAGATACATCATCAGGAATCTGCACTTTCACAGCCAAAAAATAGTACACAATCCAAATTCCCATAGAAAGAACAAGCATTTCATCCAAGGAAAATATGGGCTGCTCAACAAGTACTCTGTGATGTAGAATGTCTTCAGACTCTACCAAGAAAGAGCTAAAAGATCTCATCACAACCCCGCAAACAAATTCAAGCTCCTGGCATGTCAACATAGGCAGCGCTAAACCAGAAACAATCAAAATTAGTGAAATGTTCAAACTAAACAAGAAAGAGTTATATGCCATAATGACAATTCAACAATATATGGAAAACTACCATCACATCACAATATATACAGATGGCTCAGTATCAAGCTATGGCAACAGACCACACATGGGTCTGGGTTGGATCATAGAAGATAAGACAGGAACACGACACACTTTCCAAGGACAGACATAGTTACACACCTCTTCAACATAAGCAGAACTGATAGCTATAACCATAGCAATAAGCACACTATGCAAAAACACTACAGCTAATGTGCATATCGACAGCCAAGCAGCAATAACAAACTTAATAGAAGTCATGGATACCACCAGAACTAAAAAGAGAAACAAACCAAACCAAGCAATAGTAGATACCTTCAATTACATTAAGCAACAGCTGAACCTTAACATTAGACTACACAAGGTAAAAGTACACACAGGTATCCCTCTCAATGAGGAAGCAAATAAGCTAGCCTGGATAGATCCCACCTCAACAGACATGAAACCAAATCATAAAATCATTAACATCAAAAAACAGCATCAAGGTTTATCACCAATAAACATAGTATGGGACATATCACAGATAGACATCTCAAGCAAAGACTTAGTGAAACAAGTCAATAAGGCCATCAGGTTGACTAAATGAAAATTACTAAATAGAATATAAAACAGATTTACAGAAGAGGACTTGAGAAACATATACTGGAAATACATGTTCACAGCCTTCATCTATCTAAAATGAATAGACAAATAACTTCAAAGGAAGATCACCACAGAAGAAAATTCAGCTTCAATCTCTGGTATTAAGAATTGCCAACCAAGACCAAACTTCATAACAGCAACAACATAAAAACACTAAATAAAAACTTCTACGGGATCCTAATTAAACATGCGTCATCTCACATAATCAAAAAACACAGGAAGACTTTAAGGAGGTCATTTATAGACGGATACAACTGGTCCATCCCAGAACTTTTAACTTACTAATCTGAGGAGCAGTATTAAAAGAAATATCTGGAACACTCGACAAGATCATATCAAGCAAAAACAAAGTAACAGAAACTATAATGAACATAATAAAGGAATGGAAAGAACTCTTGCGTGACATATGGAAACAAAGATGTGAAGAAGCTCATGAACAGGAAGTCCCCAAATGTAGAACTAAACTGAATAAACAAAAAAGAACTAGAGCAAAAAAAACTAAGAACTATATAAATTTGATTGCAGTACAATAGTTCCTGCTGAACCTGACCAGAATAGTAAATAGATATATGAATGAATACATTAAATACCAAACTGACATTTTCTCATTATATTTTTTTATACAACAGTTAGTATGGCCTTGACATATTAGTTTCTTCCCTTAAAGGAAGGGTAACAGGCTGTGAGGTAGCTATGGCTTATCGAGTTTTATTATTACTGAATATATATCCCTGTATTATAGTCATAGCTATTTGATACAAATGTAATTTGAAAAAATAATAAAACAAGACTGCACCAGAAAAAAAAAATTTTATAATTTATTAGTATAAATTTTAATTGTAGCAACTTAATTAAAGTTAATTACTTTTTAAAAGTTTGACATATAATTTTTTATACAATAATTTTTAACAAATATAGTAAATATAATAAATTAATATTAAATTGTTTTTAGTTTTTTAAACTTATTTAACTCTTATTAATATATAATCAATGTTTTTAATATTTATTGTTACAGATAAACATCAAGTTTGTCACTAATGCTTGGGTGTTTACAAATTAGTTTATCATGTAAGTATTTAAGTTTTATTCTTGAATTATGTCTTTAATTTGACTAATCTTTATTCTAACTTTCCTTTCATTGATATAAAACACTTTTTATATCAATTTCCTTAAGAAACACTTTGGTTCTAATGACTAGCTAATTAATACAAATTACAAGTATTACAGGTTTACTGATAAGAGTTTACTTTAGACTTTATTTTTTATTACAAGATAGTTCTTCCTTAAATGTTACTAAATTCTATTCCTATTTATATATGTTAATTTGTTTATATGCTAATCACTTGTACTGCATGTTTATATATATTGTTATCTAGAACTTTAATTTTCTTATAACTTTACACAGCTACACTATATTTGTAATATGATAAAATGTAATATTACTGTATTTCTAATTTTTCTGCAATACTATCTATACTATAGTATATAATAATAATATTTAAAAAAATATATAAATAATAAATTTTATTTAATTTTATTTTATTTTATTTTTTGACAGGCTCATGTCTAACTTTATTGAATCCCAAATTACAAGTTTACATTGTGCAAAGTATGAATACATGGATGTATATTCGAGGAGAATAATGATAATGATAAGCTAAAGTTATTCTAAAGCTATTTCGAGAATTATTGTATTTTCTTTTTACAAAGAAAACTCGGCATCCCTAAAGCATGTTGGTATCATAAATAAAAATAAAAGAAATAAAAAAAAAATCAACAGTCATGTGAAATGTATCGGTTCTGTTTCTTGACACATGCCTGTTATGTTCTAATTCCTCATTAGAAGATCTAAGGGAAACTTCTACTAAGTCTTTACAAAGATAAGGTGGAGATAAAAGAGGAGACTATATAGTTTTAAGGCTTATGGGGAGAAAGTAGCCAGAAAGGTCCAGGTGGTATATTGGTGTCCATATGATTGACTTGAAAGTCTCCCAGTATATCATCAATTAAACTCATTCCTATCTAAATATAGATATACTTATCCATCTGTACATCTTATTTCAGATTTAATTTCTTATATGAAGGATAGCACCTAGCCTTGTGATTGACATACCCTGCTGGTGGCCATTGATACGAACAATCGATAAGGATCTTCCAAATATTTCGGCTGGCTCGCACATCATTGCTGATATTTTTGGACTTAAGTTTTGATTGATATAGCGGTGTTAATCTTTCAGTCCTCCAGTTCAAGATTTTTGAAGATAGAATAAAAACTTTCTGGATTACTTTGTGCATGAGCTTTATCACTGAGTATTCTAATTGATTTTATACCTTTTCTGATTTGGACTTTCAGAGTAGTAGAAGTTGGAATCTATCTGACATGCAATTAGGAGTAGATGGCTTTGATCTTTAAAAGGAAATGATTTAGCATCTTGTGATCTTTATCATGGTCAGACAGACTCTTTCCTGTATCCAATGATGTGTCAGTACCATGTCCTGTATTCACCTGTGCTAGACAATACGACTTATAATGGACCCCAGGTTCTTATAGAGCTGAGAAAATGCATTCAGACACATGAGGTGACCAATAGGAGCTTGTTTATTAATCTTCTCCAATGTGTTTCACATTAACCAATCAGAGTTGGTGAGATCTATATTATCCAAAATTTTAGGATCAAGCTGGAGTAGGTAAAATTTTCCAGAAAGCCATGAAAAAGATAGCTCTGAGAGGCCACAACACCATTCAAAGGATAGAAAAGTAAGTTCTTTGACTGGTTTTTAACCTCTATTATCTTCATCATAACTAAAAGATGAAAGGTACTTCACTATTGATCCTTTTTTCTTTGGGAACTTTCTTGCTATAGGTAGTAAAGGTAAAAGCTGAACTTTGCAAGCCACGAAAGTTCAGTTTGTTCAAAGAAGATTGTAGACAAGAAAAAGGGAGGTGAAGGAGTTCTAAGAGAACTCTTTGGGTTGGTTTAAAGAAAGTAATAAGATTTTATTAGCATAGAAGTATTAAAACTTCTTGTGAACATCTTTTTTGTGTATAGTTAGAGAATTAGCAGAAAGAGTTAATATGAATTTTATTTAAATTATTAATTATTCATCTGATGATTTCTTAATTGTTTTATTTTCATTCCCACTTGCACCAAAATTTTTGAAAATTTTCTTTTATGGTAACAATCCAAAATATTGAAGAAAAAACAAAATGCTCACAATGAGCAACTATAACAAATATGTTATGGAAGTCGACCAGGATAAGAGATCCAATTGTTAGCTATTATAGAAGAAAGAATTATCACAGGAAGTGGTAAAATCTTCAAATTGCTCTTGAAAACTAAACTCACAAGTAAGTTTAGTCCTCTAACTAATATTAAGAAAAACCATACAGTGATTGAAAAGGAGGAAGCAAAGAAAACACCAAAGATTTTCCAGGTCAACACACAAACTCCAGATATTATAAAGCTCAAAACCACAGAAGAAGACAATAATCCAGATCAATAGATGGACATTTCAGTCACCATATTATCATCAGAGGAAAGAGAAACTGAGAAAAGACCATATTTCCTATTGATAGTTACTTCACCAATACCAACAACAAAAGAGGGAAAAGAGAACTCAACAAACAACAATGACATCATCCTGAACAACTTCAGTTATAACAGCATTCCCAAGAAGACAACAGGAGAAACAAACATAGTAGGCATCCAAGAAAATGACAATACACTCTGCCCAGGGAAGGTTTTTATCAAACCGGAAGCAGTGTTGGAAACCTCAATAGAAGAAAAACTCAAATATATTTATAGCAAACTAGGACACCTAACAATCCTGAAACACATTCATATAGAAGAATCAATTGGAACTCTAACAATTGCAGCTATTTTTGATAACTACTATGAGGCTATTGCTGCATATGAGATCCAGATCACTAACAATGAAATTGTCAATCTTAAACTTGTACCAGAAATCAGTACTACTGAAAGCAAAACCCATTTCATTAGAATTTGGGACATCCCCAATCATTTTCAAAAAAGGACATCGCTAATCTTTTTCAGAACAGAACACAGATTGAGTACATTATTCTACAAGCAGTAGGACAAGTCAAATCTGGTATAATCCAGTTCAAAACAACAACTACATATGAGAAACAAGTACAAAAATGAGCCATCTATAAAGATAGCTTTTGTATAAGGACCTTCCCATTAATCAGAACTCGAATTACAAGAGAAAAAAGAAACTAATACAGTGCTATATTGGCAAACCTATCATAGGGAACCTCTGCAAAAGAGCTCAAAAAATAATCAAACAAACAAAAGCTAAAGCAGTCTATATTTCTTTAAACAATAGAAATCAAAACAAAAGGTTTACTATCCTTTATTATAAGAACAAACATGATTTGAACAGAGCAAAAAGAATAGACCTTCAACTCCAAGGTATAAAGTTAACTTGGATAACAAAAATAATCAAACTATACTTTGGCTATGGAGCCTATAACCACAAACATACTCAATGTATAATAGCAAGAAAAAGTATACCACAAAAGGACAAACCTAATAGATTTGAACAACCAAGACTACACTAGTCGAAATTATGTCATTTGGCAATTGAATTATTGTCAAATTTGAATAAATTTAATAATAAAAATATTGCTGAATTCTTTTAAATTGCTGCCACTCAGCATATTACATTTTAGCAATAAAGTGATAATCAAAAATTTAGCAATTAAAAATTCAGCAATCAAAAACTTGGCAATCAAAAATTCGGCAATCAAAAATTTATTAATTAAAAGTTTAACAAAAAATTTGTCAAAAATTCAATAACTATTTAGCAAAAATTTATTAAAAGTTCATCACAAAATTATTTATTAAAAATGATATTTATTTATTAATAATTCATCAAAAATTTATCAACTATTTATTAAAAATTCAGCAACAAAAATTTATAAAACTTGCAAAAAAAATTCTTTATATTTATAAATTATTTGGTATTATTTATATAATAATACATAATTAATTAAATTATAATAATATAAATGACATATTATATATTATATTATAATTTGTATTATTCATAATTTATAAATATAACCTCATTTCAAAAAATTTTGTGCATAAGTTTGTCAATTTTTTTACTTTATTGTTGATAAATAGTTGTTGAATTTTAAATAAATAGTTAATAAATAATTTAATGAATTATTAATGAATTTTTAATAAATAGTTTTGATGAATAGTTAATAAATGATTGATGAATGGTTGACGAATGGTTAATGAATTGTTGATGAATGGTTGACAAATGGTTGACGAATAGTTAATGAATAGTTGACAAATAGTTGATGAATAGTTGATGAATGGTTGACAAATGGTTAACAAATTTTTGACAAATAGTTGCAAATATAGTTGACGAATAGTTGATGAATAGTGGATAAATAGTTGAGGAATTTTTGACAAATTTTTGACAAATTTTTAATAAATAGTTTTGATTGTCAATTTTTGTAGTTGCTGATTTATTTATGTTATTTTTTTTGCCGAATTGTTTATTTTTTACTGAATATTACATGAGTGGTAGTATTTTTTGTCAAATGTAATATGAGTGGCAGTATGCTGAATAATTTTTTTTTGACTAGTGCTAGCAACTAACAGAAGAGACCATCTTTTTATCCAACAAGACAGAAGGTTTACAGCTAAGTTCCCATTACAGGACGCACATATGCTAGTGTTACCAAGGGTATCCATTTAACAATAGATATAGGTAAAATTTTCAAAATCCTCAAATAATTACAACCGGATATGCAAGTTATCAAACATCAGGTACATATACTGAAAAAAAGGATCTTAGCAATCAAAGAAGCTTCCTACATCAAAACCAAAGGATCAGCTATCACAGACTCCCCCATGCAAAATAATATATCTTCAGGAAGCTCAAACTTTAAAACCCCATCACTCAAAAGGATGGACATCAGACAGTAGCAGGAAATGATAAACAAAAAAATCAATCGAATGGAATCCACGATAGCATCAACTATAAGAGAAATAATAAAATTTCTGGATACACACATCAATGAAGTAAATCACACTGAATGGATCCCCTACTTCCTTCTAACCATTATGATTAGGAAACCTCCAGAGAATAGAGCCTATAATAGGTAATACAAAAAAAACAATAATATCAATAAACTATACAACAACTGGAAAATAGGAACCTTGAATATAAGAGGAATCAACACTGAAGCAGATAAGTTAGCAATTTTAGAATATAGCTAGGAATAACAAATGGACATAGTGAGAATCACAGAGACCTGGCTTTCAAGAAATCAAAAATAGTGCAACAAATAAGAAAGGTATCAAATATGATCAACAACGCTACACACCAGTCATATGGAACAGAAGCATGTTGATCAAGAAAAAATGGGCCATTCACATTTTCAGATATGAGGAATATATTAATCGAGGTCTATCAATAAACTTGGATTTTAAAGGATAAATCAAAATATAGAATTATTACTCTATATAACACATCAAACATATAAAATAAACAAGACAGAAACAAACTTCTTCAGTGGTGCAAAGCACAAATCAGCAAAACCAAAAGCAACAACATATATATCATAGTAATGGAAGATCTTAATGAAATAGTAGACTACCAAATGGATCACACATTAGGAAAAATTAGAAAAAACAAACCCCGGCACTTAATCGACACACTATAGGTATATGACATGGTGAACACATATAAATAAGTCCATCCCAGAAGACAAGCTACATATACAGTAACCCAAATTAAACTATAGTAGCAGACTCGACTATATATAGGTATCAAATTCACTATAGCTTAGCATCATCAATGTCGAACATTTAGATATAGATACAGTAATCAAGAATAATTACAAAATAGTCATTACTTATTTTAATATACTACACACCACATAAAACAAGCTATCGAATAGGAAAAACAATAAACAAAACAACATCGACTACATCAACTCAAGTTCTAAACAATGGAAAAAATTTATAAAGATAATGGAGGAAAAGTCAGAGGCCTTCGTTAAAGACAACCACAAGACTCTAGAGGAAATATGGAACCATTTCAAGGAATCAATAAAGTCAGTAGCAAAGGCCTCTTTAAAAAAGAAGTATAGAAAAAAGAATATTGAAACAATATACAAGTCCAGGTACAAAACAATCATGCAAAGATCACTCAAGATAGGCAACCTTCACAGGAAGTGTGCAATATGGCTAATATACCCAGACTCATGCACACATATTATAGAAACACAAATTTCAGAATTAGTAAAGGAAATCAATACATCAAATATACTTTTGATAGAACCCCCACTCTTCCAGAAAACCACAGTAAGCAGGAAAAGAGGGTTGCAAAAATAGCTATCAGAGACAAAAGAGATCTGGGAAATAGAAACTAAAATAGCAAAAGTCACAATCAAAAGAAAAAAGGGGAAGATGAATCAAAAACATATCGAACAAAGATATAAAAATCTAGAGAAACATCTGAAGAAAATGATCAACAGTATCCTGGATGACACACTAAAGTCATTGATACACAAAGACTTGAAGAATGAAAAGTAGCAGATGAAATTGAAATAATTACAGCCCTGTAAATGATCAAAAATAAAATATGGGAACACTACCAGGAATGAACGAGACCTAGACAAATCTTGAATATAAAAGATTTTCCATACTGGACAAAGCAAACCCAAGGAGACAGTCCAGGAAAGCTGGTTTAACAACACATTGCTTCCAATAGACATATCAGAAATAAGAGAAGCAATCCAAGAGAAGAAAAAATATAGTGCTCCAGGTCCTTTAGAAATTCTATATATACTTCTAAAAAATCTGGAAAAGAAGGTGTTAAAACTGTTGGAGAACCTTTTCAACAAAATATTAGAAACAGGTAAAGTTCCAGAAGACTGGAAAAAAGAAAACATATATCCAATACCAAAACCCAAGGACTAGATGGAAGACATCAATATCACCTGATCCATCACATCACTCAAAATAACAAGGAAAGTATTTATGAGTGTTCTGAATATAAGACTTACAACCATTTGCATCAAACACAAGATTTTGTGTATCAATAACTGGATGGCTTACCAGGAAGAAGAACACAGGAACTGATTCATATCCTTAACAATATTATAGAAGAAGTCAGAGAATACAAAAAAGAGGCCTGAATCTTTAGTTAGGATATTAGCAAAGCATATGACTCAATAACAAGAATATGCTAGTCCAGGCTCTCAGAAGAATCTGAATACCAGCCAAGATAATTGGATACTCAATAATACATTGGAAAGCAAAAATAATAGAATAATCACAGCACATGTCTTACAAAAGAATACTAGGTTCACAATAGTATAGATCCAGAAGACACCATCTTTTCCTTTCTCTAGAGAGTATACTACAATCCTCTTTTGCAAGAAATCCAAGACAAATATATTGGATACATGATAAAAACAGAAGTTCTCCTAGACTTGACATCATCCAGTCAAAGAGAGATAGTTAACAAAAGAATAAAACAAACAAGAATAACAGTCACAGTATACATGGACAATACTATATGATTTGTAAACAGTAGATCAAACATGTAATCAATAATAAATAAAGCCTCAGAATTCCTAAGGATAAATGACATTCAGGTCAATGGTGAGAAATCATTTCTGATTTATCTAAATGTGACCCAAGAATAAAGAGAAGAAAACATACAACTCAATGAAACACAGATTCCATCTCTCAGGAAAGATAAAGCAACAAGAATTCTGGGGTATGGATAACAGAAGATGAAAAGAAGACCGACAGAAGAACATGATTAAAGAAAAGATAGATTTCACAATTAGAACACTGACTTGGAAAAAAATTATGGACAAGCAGACACAGTATATCATCAATCAGACTCTTTTTCCTATACTAGAATACCTCTTAAATGATCTAGTCCTTTTTGAGAAAGAGTGTGACAAGATAAGTAGCAAGATAAACAAAACATTTAAGCACAAGGCTGACTTATCTTCAACAATATCGAATTGTATTCTTCACACCAACTTTGGCTACAAGATGTTTAACCTATAGAATAGACAAATCCTTATGCATAGGAAGAACTTAATAAACAGATTAAACGGCTACAACTTGGCAGGTATCACTATACAGATTCGACTTCAACAACTTCAGAACAACTATTGATCAAACACTTCAGTTCTAACAGACAGATTCCCATTCTGGACCAGGAAAAGGAACAACCTCACAAATAACATCCTAAACATATTCAAATTATAATAAATCATGATAGTATCAACAGAACACATTTGGTATAGAAAACCAGTCATAAATAAGAGTGAGGCAATCAAAGAACTCGTTACAGAGGAATGGTATAACAGATATAAAACCACTCTCAGAAGAAGAAGGATAATGTTCAGAGATCAACTATGAACAACAGTAGAACTAGAATCCTATTATGGCAATAAATAAAAGTGAAATTGGGAAAATAAGACAGGACACCTGAATGGTACAAAGACTTGAAAGAACTAATCATACAAATGCAACCAGAGTTAAAAATTAACAAGAAGAAACCACCTACCAAAGGAAACAGTAATCCTTCCACCAATAGTTTCTGCACTATCACCCCTATCCTCCCTGTCCAACACCAGTCAACAATCAAATGGTTGACAACAGAAAAGAAAAGAGAAACTATAATAACAAAGAAAAGGAAACAATTGGATAATTAAAGGGCTATTATGAATCACATAATCAAGAATGAAGAGACTTTATTAATGTTCAAGTGCAAAAGATATCCATTTAATAATCAAGAATTAAGAAAAAACTACAAGGACCAACAACAATACATCATGGAGCAACTCCTGGCACATTCAGTAAACATTAAGATCAAAAAGAGCATACTGGAATTTTTTCAGAACAACAGATCACAAATGCCAGGCAACCTCCACTCAACAGACTATAATCATCTTTCCAAGAGATTAAACATGTGACAAAGAAATCAGCAGGAAGGCTCCACACACACACACACTTAGAATATACCTGAACCCCTTATTAACCACTGAAACCATCATAGAAAGTAAGCTAAAAGCCCCAACTAGAACAATTCAAAAGCTGCAACAAATCATAAGAATATTAGCAACAGAGGATAATATCCAGTTTTACACAAATAGTTCCTTCACAAAACGGTCAATCAGAAGTAGGATAGAAATTGAATGGATGGTCCAAACATAGTTCAGTTAGGAAATCACGATCTTCTAGGCAAAAATACAGGACACACCATTCTTTACAAGAGCAGAATTAACTGCAATACTTATAGCAATCAGTATAGTCAGTCCTAACAAAAGAATTAATATCCTTACAGATAGTCAAGGTGCCATCAGTACAATAAGAAAAAGCTTATACCAGAACCAGATCAAAAAACAAAAATTGGAAAGTCCAAATGGGTTGTAATCAACACAATTTGAGAAATTATCACAGCACAGCAAATCAAAATCCAATGGATAAAAATAAAAGGCCACTCAGGAGACAAAGAAAATGAACAAACAGACAAACTAGCAGCTACAACACTAATAGACAATCCTAAGGACATCATAAAAATATAAGAACTCTAGTACACAAGTAGTAATACAATATTGAGATGGAACCAGTCCTTTGTGAACTTACTCTTCAAAATAATAGGTAAGATCCTATTAAAGATCAAATGGGCCAGTAAGTGGTGAACACTACAATAAAACCAAACATGGCTAACAGGATAGAAAAACAAAGAAATAAATTGGGCACTAACTATACAGACCCTGATGCCCTTCAAAATCACATCCCTCCAGATAAGTCAAGATGACTACAGGAACAGAACCTTTAAATGAAAGATGTGATCAAATGAACATTCCATGTTGGCAAACTTGAACAAATGCAAACCATGGATTTACAAATCATTAACATGTGTAATCTATGGAAGACAAGAAGAAAGGGACCTATACCTGTTTACATGTGAATTAAACAAAACAAGAATAATTAAGAAACTAACAAAACTTCTGACACAAGAATGTATAATGAGAGCCAATGGGAACAAACAGTTGTAGTACATCCAAAGTAAATGGGAATACCTTCTCAAATCAAATACAAGAAAAGGAAATCATGGAACAATAGAACTGATAGACATTATCAAAGGGGTAGTCATACACAAAATGATCCAGATAGCAGAGAAAATTATAGGAAATGAAATAGAAGCCAAAGCTGCAGTAAAGGAAGCAATGACACAACTGTGGTAAGAAAAAAGAAGCATTTAGAAGCTAAGATGTGACCTGGTATTAGAATGGAAAAAAATACAAGACATATCCCAAAAAATGAAACAAGCATGAAAAAGGGTCAACTTTGAACCACCAAATAGGAAAACACTCCAGAACAAAAGAATGACAGATAATAAAGAATATCTATTTATAGAATTGACAAATTTTAATATAAGAAATATACTACAGAATAGCTTTAATATTAATTCTCTCTTCTATACAAATATCAATATTAGTGGAGTCATAACACACTAAGATTTACCCAAGGTAAACTGCAAGGTTTGTAAGATACTGAGACATTAGTTCTTTTCCTATCATAAATATATTTTCTTGCAATTCAATTTGGGTACATAAGAGAATATGAATGATTAAATAAAAACTACATGGCATGACTTCACTAGCTTGTTAAAAAAAATTGTTTTATTTTTATTACTACTATTATCTAATCCATCTTCTGAACTATATAAGCTAAATTCTTTATCACTATTTTTCCTATTAATTAATTCTATTGAATTATTATTTTTAGAATTATTGATAATATTTTCATTCAATATTAGTTTTTTTTTTTTTTTTTTTTAAACACTTATTAGTCAGTTTATTTGATTATAAAGTTCAGGTATAGGAGAGATACAAGCGATTTGTAAGACTATATACAGTATATTACACTATTACAAATAATAGTTTGCCATGTGACCCACTTCGACTAATATTTTAAACAACTCGAGCTAACCTAGTGTACACAAAGTTCCACTAGTATGTTATGTTAACAAGAGAGGTAGGGGCAATTTGGAAAATAAGGGGTCATAAATCCTATGTATTAAGCTATGTTTCGATGCAATGTCGGAATTTCATAAACCTCCTATAAAAAGAAATTACTGAAAGAAATTTTAACTCTAAAATAGAAGTTCTGACCAGTATGTTGTATATAATTGGTGTAAAAATAATTGGTAGGCTTCAAAGTGAATTCGCTTCAATAGAAATGGTGGTTTGTATACTTTCGATTACTTTGCAGCTCATATGGGGGGAAGAAGCTATTGCTCAGTCCACGAATGCCTTACCAAAAACCACATGAGAAAAGTACAGTGAAACCTGCTTCTCCTTTTATATTCTCTGGGGTTATGCCAAGTTCATTGGTTTCTAATTGTGACAAGGTTTTCCACTTGAGATCAAGGCATCCCATTTGCCTTTAACTAGGATCCTCAGTGATATGGAGAACTCGAATCATGTCTCTTGGTAAAATTGCTCTCCAGCCAGTTTCCAACTATATCCATGAATTAACTACTAATGCTAGGTAGGAAGGGGGGAATTCTTTAGATCATTTATCTATCTAGTTTCTTTTGTATAAGGGAAGGGAAGGAAGCTCAACTATGGTGTAGTTACTACTCCATTCGATATTACTTTCTACCAGAGGTGAGGGGTTTAATTTTCATAGGAAGAAGAGGTTGAGAAAGGGGATGGGTATAGCTGTGTAGATTAATCCACTGTATCACGTAGAGTCTTATGATGAAGTAGAGAAATATATGCTAGACCTCCATATCATAAAAGTTGAGCTAATTGAAAGATTACGGTTGACCAGTTTCTTTGACTCTTCCATAGGACTTCTATTGATGTAGGAGGTAACAGTGTCTATTATCTACCTGCACTACAGACATATGTCTTATGGTGAACCTCAGGTTCTTATGGAGCTGAGAAAATACATTCAGACATGTGAGCTAACCAATAGGAGCTTGTGTATATTCTTTTACTGTCATGATTCTGCTGAACCAGTCAACATATGAGAAACTTTGTGCTACTTAAAATTCAGGGTCAAACTGAGATAGGCAAAATTCCCCAGAAAAAACCAAGAAAGAACACTATTAGAGCCAAACAAATAATATAGAGAGTGAATAAAGTGTGTTCATAATAGCTCTCTCATCACAAACAAAGCTCTGTGATGTTTAACTATGTGTAAGAGGGTAGCAAACTGTCAGTTTTTCTTCCTTTCAGAACTTTCTTGCCGTTAGTAGAAAAGGTATTGTATGACTGTTTAGGTCATTAGCAGTCAAGTTTTTGTTTGAAGAGGATGTAGACAAGAGGAAGGAGATTGAGATGACTTCTGAAGTGTTTTCCAAGGTGGTTTAAGGAGAGTGATAAGACTTTATTAGCAAGAAAGTATTAAACTTTTTTGCAAACATCTTTTTTGTGTGTAATTAGAGGATCTATGGAAAGAATTTTGTGATTTCTAAAATTGCAATGTTTGTATTTTCAATATTAGTATTAAGTCTATTATTACTTTATATATATACTAATTTTAACAAGCATTTAGATGTTAAGTGATTTCATTTTTTGTTATAAATAAATAAAAAATCTGTTAATTATATTTTGCAGAAGCTAATAAAGTTAGAATTGATAATATTTGACATGTAACTGAAGTTAAATTAGGAACAGATAATTTAAAATTTCTATGTCACCAAACTATTGGATTTAATTCATCTATCAAATTTCATGCTAATTGATTTATAAATAATCCAATATGAGTTTTATAATTTATTAATTATATCCACAAGGGCCATGTGAGAAAAATAATCAGATTGTATGAAAATAGAACTTTTGGCCTCCTTGTTGATTGCTGGGCTGAAAAGGATCTACTACGAGGATTGCATAAAAAAAGGCCTCTAGTTTGGTTACATGAATTACATCCAACCTAATCCCTCTGAACTGGATAGGAAACAAACCCCAGGATCCCGCTTTTAAAACTACAGTAATTGTCAGAACATATCACTAATTCCAAACTGTACCAGCAGACTCTGGAACCCCATTTTTAGGACTGTGGCAATCATTTAAACATTCCCTACTCCAAACTATACCAGTAGAATTTGGAATCTAACTACCCTAACTTGGAATATTCCAATCCGGTGCTTGCTTAAATAAAGGATCTGTTAAACAGAACTTGTCTATAATGCTGTAGGTGGTAATAAAGAAGATAGAAATTCCTTCTGAGGTTCAAGTAAAAAGTATCAAAATATCTGGGAGGTTAAAATAACCCTTAAGGATTTGTTATTAGTGTATAAGTTAGTATAGCTCCCTTATTAACAGAATTAGTTAACTATATCAACATCATCATTGATGACTGTTATCAACCATCCGGCTCTAGTCAGACATACCCACCTACATGGAGGTTTAAAGCAGGTCTGCCTAGGACAAGCCGTAATAGATTATCATTAATCTACATATATATATATGAGATGATTGATATAATATTTAAGATTTAATTATCAATAAACAGCTCGTATCTAATACCAGTTGTTTTTTTTTTTTATAAACCCTAGGTCAGGCTAGGTACATGTGCTTTATTAAATATTTGTATACTGTACATTTTAAATGATTTGCCAAAGTTAAGACTTTACCTAACTCACTCATCACTGTTTAGATTTAATATATCAAAACTCTAAGTGCAACTTCAGGAGTGATTTATCACTCTGTTAATGATTCAGGTGAATACCCTTTCAACCTTTAACAGCATTGCCTGCAGATCACCACTGCAGATCACTATTCATTGTTCTGATCCAGCTTAAAACCCAACCATTTCATTTCATGGGTAACGCCTTTGAGTAGAATTTCTTTCAGGCTTTCATTTTTTTGAGTTCCTTCCTCTGATAGAGGATTTTTACTTTTGGGGACTGCTGGTTTTAAGCTGTTATGTGCCTGAGGATCAGTTGATTTTTTCTACTCTGTGGATCCCCTATGAATATTCCCATTTGATTATCTTCTCACATCTTTTATTCCAAATCTTTTTCCTTATTTGGTTGCATACTCTTCTTTGCATCTTCGATATTCATCTTCTTATGTTATTACCAATTCTTTTTCCATGGCATTTCAGATCTGCTATTTTTAGGATTAAGTCTCTTCTTACTAGCCCTATGCAAAAACTTAGAGTGTCCTGACTGGTTTTTGAGACCTGTTCTACTAGTTTGGAGATCCATTTATCTATCTCAGCCATTTCTTCTTTATCATGAATAATCAACCCTACATGTTTTTCTTCTGCTTCTTTTTTCCTTTCTTGTAAGAGCCCTCTGAAGTCTCTAAGGATCCCATCTTGTCCTTTACTCCATGCTTTCTGCAATTGTTTTTTGTATGCTAGACACTCTAATAAATGTTCGAAAGTTTCACTTTGCTGGTTACATGCTATATATTTCATTTGTTTATAGAGGTCAAACCTTATAGTTGCCAGCTTGTTTAAAGTTGATAGCTTATTATTCATTAGTTTTGTAAGGAATCTTTTTTGCTGCGATTGTTTAAAGGAAGTATTCCAAATATGTCCTTCTTTTATTCTTTCCCATACAAGGTCCCAAGTATGATCTTGCTGTTCTATAATTTGATGGCTCCATTTTTTTTCAGTTCTATTGTGTTGTGTCCACTGGAAGCAGTTGTTTTATTGTTTACTTTTTTGACAAACTGTCTTATTGGATCATCCAGTGTCTTTTCTTACTATCTAATTTCTGTGATGATCTTGTATGGAGTCAGCTCTTTCCATTCTATTGCAGGGAGTTTCAGAGCTTCTTTGGCTAGGACATCTGCTTCTTTATTGTGGGATCATTGAAATGTGTTTTGACCTTGATGAGTTGCAGGTTTATGGTCTTTTTCTTTACTAATTCTAACATTCGTGCCTACAAGAACCAGTTTTTTTCCTTTAACCATCTTTTGTGAGTTTGCTTTGGATCTTCTCTTTCTATTGTTTTTCACTTGGAGATACAGGCCTGGCTATCTGTATGAATTTTCACATCACTATCCACTGGAACTACCAGAAGTATTGTGCCAATTTCTACAAGTTCAGTATATGTTGAGGAGGGCCAACTGTCTACTCCTGTTTGAAATCTACTTTTCCTACTCATATTTCCTATTTGAATCCATGCTGCTCCCATTTTCATTTCTTCCTTTCCATGATTAATGAGTGATCCATCGGAATAGAAGATTAGTTTTTTAATATTGGATTCCAGGTTATGTTGAAGTATTTCTATTAGGCGGTCCTGATATACTCCTTCTATAATATTGTCTCTAATGATGACCTCTTTCCATCTTTTGATATCTACCCAATTCACTATATTGGTTGGAGCTAAGGTTTGAGGATTTGAATCTATACTAGTAATCTTTTCCATTGTCCCTTCTAATGATACCTTGGAACAGGGGATTGTTAGTTCTTGAGCTCTTCTGGTTGACTTTCTTGTATTGAGATATGAAACTTCATATACATCTTTCATATCTTTCTTTAATATATACTCCCCTTTATGTTTTGTACCCTCTGGACATCTTGGGTATCTTTTTAATATCATTATTTGAGTATTATTATTACTATAGTAATTGAAGTGTTCAATATTGACTTTGAGTTCTACTTTTGTCTATTGTAGTTTTTCCTAGATTATGTTATGCCCAACTTTCTTTGTAATTATCCATAGTTTTTATCATTTGTCCCGGTCTGGATTGATTGCCACATATTCTGGTTCCCACTTTGTCCAATCTCTTTTCCATATACACATGAATTGACCTACCCTATTACTTGGAAGAATTTTGTTTGAAACTTGAAATCATTCAAGAATAAGATCTTTGCTGATATTCTGAAGTAGTTGGAGCATTCGCCAATCCCTAATTTCTTTAGTAGCTTTACAGCAGTTTATTGTTTTTTAGTGATGGTATGGCTTTTCTATATTCTTCTAATGTAAGGTGTTCCTTAATTAAACTATTTTCCTTGCTCTATTTGAAGATTTCATGCCATTTCCAACTGTGAAAGGTTATTCCTATGTCTTTAGCCAACTTCATTACTTGGAGCATGAAGTTTCCTCTATCTGATAGATGATTCAGAGAGTTGCATGTTAATAGGTTAAGTGGTTCCCAATTTTTTATCTGTGCTTGTTTAAGTCAGATAATTGTTATGATTCCTGTGGAACCAGAATCATTTAGTCTATTACATAATCCTATTATTTGACTTTTTCACTGAAACATCCAAATGCTTTTCAGGTTGTAAATCTTTGAATAATGTATTACATATTAGGTATGGATCTATATAAGGTACTCTTGTTTTTAAAGAACTTTCTATATGCTACCGTTAGAGTGTTACATATTTTCCAGGATAGTATACTATGCTGCATCCTAAATTCAATTCTTGGAATTAATACCCTGTTTAGAATATACAGGGTTTGTTTATCTATTAATTTCTTACTTTTAAGAGCTCTGGTCACTACATTGATTTCTTTTAGCATTCTCTCTTTGAGTTCAACTGCAGTTTTTTGATTGCCAGTCCAGGTTCCTAGAAATCTTGTATGTTCTGCCCTGCTGAGCTCCTTTACCACTTCTTTTTCTATACCGGCCTGAACTTCTTCTGGATAGCAATTAGAATTGTTAATAGTAATTAGGACTGATTTATTACTATTAATTTGGGAATTGTTGGCTTTGTAAAAGACTCTCGCAGTTTCAAAAATTTCTTCCATATCCTTTTTTGATCTTGCTATCCATGTCGTATCATCTATAAAGGCTATAGCTGTGTATCTTGATTTTAACCTTTTTGTGATTTGTCCTTTGAGATTTGAATTCCAGATGACTAACATTTTGTATCTCCTTTCTTTGTTATTCTGGATTTTGCAAAGTAAAGGATCATAGAATATTTGCCATAGCAGTGGTGAGATGATTTCTCCTTGATCAATGCCATCCACTGCTTTTATGGGTTCAGTGAGATCATTTTCAAAGATGACTTGAAATTCTCTGTCTTGAAATAGGCTTAGCATGATCTTTATAAAACCCTTTGATATTCTGATCTTTTCCATTGCTTTGACTAGCATATTCAAACTAATTGTGTCATAAGCTTTAACAGTATCTTGGAAATGTATCCACAGTTTCTTTTTATTTTCTCTTGCATCTTCACAGATGTTGTTGAGGATTTGGATTGGTTCTGATATACTTTCTCCAGGAAGACCCATGAAGTTGGGACCTTTGAGGATGTTATTTATTTTACAGATATTTCTCAACCTATTAGTAAGGATTTTTGTAAAACACTTTCTTGTGACTTTCAACAGAACTATTGGTCTTGTGTTTATTAGCTCATACTCCCATGATTTTGGTTTGGCTATGGGATATATGTGACTCTGTTTCCAACAAGTGGGGGTTACCTCCTATTTCAAGAAGTTATTTAACATTCTTCTCAGGATTTTCTTTCTATCCTAACTCAGTTTTTTAAGCATTTCAAAGCTAATTTGTGACCATTCTGATGCCTTGTTGTTTGGAAGTGTTCAAAGTATTTCATCTAATTTCACTTGTGAAATTGGCTTGAGGAGATTTTTATACCATAGTTCCTTAATATAATTCTTCGGTCTATACTCCTCTTTCCAGTCTTCTGTAAGGCTATTTAAGTTGGCATCTCTTTTTTTAAATGCTTCTAGATAATATCACCTTAGTTCTTTCTCTATTTTACCTGTTTTGATTGTTATATATTCTGTACCATCCTATGTGACCTTAACTCTATCTAGTACAATTTTGCTTCTTGTTCTATTTGTTAGAGAGCTTACCATTCTTCTCTGATTGAATTTCAGGTCATTACATCATTGTTCTAAAGCAACCTTAATTGTATCTCTTGTTTTCTTGGCTTCAATCTTTTGACTGATAAATTTCAATTCCTCTATTGCATTCTGGATATCCTTTTTCAATAATGATTAGGGCATGTTGAAAATGCTATGTTAAATATAATGGTTTTCGATCTGATGGTTAGGACTATATATTGCATTGTATTTCTCTATTGCCAAGCTGAGGGTCTGTAGTTTGGCTATTTCTCTTGATGCTTCAGCCTTCTTGAAGAGCTCTTTTAGCTGTAGGGCTTTTCTGTATATAATAAACTCTGAACTATGACTATATTCAGGTTTTTTTTTATGTATAATTGATTTCTTGGTTGCAAGCTTGTTGAAGGCTGCTTTGCAAATTTGTTTTTTGAAGGTTTTTCAGATCTTGTTTGCTTGATTTTCCCTTTCGTTTTCATTGGATTCTTCTTTAAGTAAGGGTTCCAATGTTGTTTTAAACTTATGATTTAAGTTTTCATGAAAGGTCTGCCATTGTTCTAAAGATGTTCCTTTAATGACTATTCTTCTTAATTGTGTTTAGGAGACTTTATGGTATTACTTTGTGTAAAGATATTATTGTCATGTAACATTATAGAAAGCATGGTGTGATCACTTCCCGTGACTTCTTTTATCTCTTCATTATCAAATTGTAGTATTGGATATCTTGATAAGCTTTGTGATATCCAAATATAGTCAATTCTACTAATGCTTGTTGCGTTCCATCTTGTGGGAGTCTTGTTTTTTCCTTCCAATATTGCTTGTGTATCTATAGACCCCATTCATCAAGAAAATCAAATAGTGGGATTTTAGGAGAGGATTTGAATTTTGCTTTAGAAGATGAGGTTCTATCTTCTAGTGGATTGTAAACAGCATTAAAGTCTTCCATTATAATTATGTAAAAGCCTTTTCGATGTTTTGTTTTGCTAAGGCTGGTTATTTTCTTTTGCACTTTTTTGCATCTTTGTTTATCTGATGGAATATAGACCTGTATAATACAAATTTTTTTCTTTTTCATCAGTAAGTTGGCAGCTATAATGTATCCATCTTCTTCTTCAATTGATATCATCTTTTTCTCTAGGTCTCTTCTGATAAGGAGACTAACTTTTGCTCCAAAGGGTGTGTCAGAATTGGTACTATGGAAGTGTTTATAGGCTCTTTGTTTATTGAAAGCCCATTTGGCATTAGTTTGGGTAAGTTTTGTTTCACATAGATCCATTATACCTATTCCTTGTTCTGTGATTTCTTTAATTAGACTTTTTTGATTTGTCTTATCTGTTGTGTCTCTGACATTGTATGTTCCAATTCTAATTACCCTTTTTTGTATGTTTGCCATTTCTTCTTGTTTCTTTTTTATTATTATGTTTTTCCTTTTTTTGTTAAGGAAAGTATCATATTCCTTTTGTAAGAATGTTGTTAAATCTAAATTATCATGTTGTTCTAATGAAAACTCTTTTTCTTGTGTTTGTTCTCTGCCCTTGTTGTTAGTTGCTGTTGAAGATGAAGCAGGCATGTTTACCTCTTGTCTCTTTGGATTGCTTTTTGCACCATTTTAGGAGTGATTAGCCCCTTTTCTACTTTTATTTATCTTATTTGAAGTTGTTTGTTCTTCAAGTCTATTTATTATACTGCTCAGTTTTTCAAGGTTGGTCAAAATAAGCTGCAGAGGGTCTTGATTGCCTTCTACCTCTGATCTGGTATCTTCACTGCTGATATTCTGCCGATAAGTCCTTCATCTTCTTATTGGCTCTCTATTACTACCTGTAGCAGGATATCTAGTTGTTCTGTGATTCTCCTGCCTTATTCTATTATTATTTCTTTGTTTTGTTTGTCTTTGGTTTCTAGAGTGTGTAGATTTTACAGTATAGAGTTGATAATAAGAGGAGGAAGAAGAAGATCTTGTAGACTCATAGCCTGATAGTGAATCTGAAGTTGAGTCATTGTCTATATTAATTTTTTGAGATCTTTGATAGTGTGATTTCCTTTCTTCACTTATAGGGCTAGTATTTTCTCTAATGCTGGGATTTTTCACACTCCAGAATAGTCTTAAATCTTGTAAAAAGATATGTTGTTTATATGCCTTGTTCCTATCCTCTCTTGTCACAAAACAGATGACTGTGAAGTTCTGTTTCTTTAATGTATAAGGATTTTTGTGAATATAGCATGCTTTTGCCTGGGTACTATGTAGAGTTCTTGCTATCAAACTGGTATATATTTTGTTTGTATCCAATAGTCTAGCTGAGTTGATATTTCTCTCGATTAGGGTAGTATTTATCTCTTTATCAGTCAACTCTAATTTAGTGAAGATGGTTCTGGAAATTTCAGTATCTATAGGTGTTGTCCATATTTCTGTAAAATCCCATTTAATATGTTTATGAAGCTTAAAATAAGTCTTGACCCTAGTTTTCATCTTGGCCTTATAAATATGGATGTTTTGAACTGTTCCATATCTTTTGAGATGTTCAACTATATAACTTCTGGAAACTTTATGATCTAGATCTACTAGACTGACATGCCATATATCTGATCTATTTTCCCCTTTGAATTTCTGAAAGATTTTTTTCTGTTTTTTCCTCTTTTGGTCGTGTGAGTAGGATGTGGGGTGTAAGGAGTTATTTGTTGAATAGTAAAGTTATCCTCTTTGTGGTTTATCTCTTCTATGCATTTTAGAACATCTTTTTCTTCTTGTACCCAAAAGATCAACCATTCGTTTTCATTGATAAATTCTTTTTTTAGGATATGTCTTTCTTTCTGTGATAGTTTCAAGGTATTGCTTAGGTAGGTCTTGGCTTTTTCTTCTGTTTCCCCTAGAATATTGGCCATCATGGTACCGAGTTTATATATTCCTTCTTTTCCTATAAAATATGGATTTGTTGATGGTGTGAAGTCCCTGTTTCTTGTTCATATGAGTTATAATCACTGATGTTGTTGCCTTTTATTTTCTTTTGAAGCCTTTGTATTTTGGTTTCTTCTTGTTTATGATCACTGATCATTGTGATTTCGTTATCTATCATTGACTCAGTATCTACATGTTCTGTGATCTCCATTGGTTGATTTTTTGGCTCCTGTGAATCACTTGCATTCTTGATAATTTCAATAAATTTGTCTTCTATATAGGGCTATAGAAGATCTTCTTCTTTTTCCTTTCCTTGTTGCCAGAGGTATAGGATATGTTGAGTAAGGATCTGTTCCTTATGGAATATTGGTTTGTCTATTCCTAGGATATTAGCAATAATATTATCTAGAATAGTAAAAGTCTCTGGTGCGGGAGTTGTTTCTTCTATTGGATATTCTTCTTTTTGTCTTATCAACTGTTGAGATGCCCATAGTTCTGAGGTTATGTGATGTTTTCTTGAAAGCTTAACTAAGGTATTCAAAATATCCTCCTCTTTTTTATTTACTATATGAAAAATATGTTGTGCTCTATCCATGTTGTCTGTATTACGTGCTTATTGGATGAGTCACATTTTATGAATTAACTTTTTTTATTTGTTTACTTATTCAAATAGTATTACTGGAGTTTCCTAATCTATTTGTTGTGTTAGTAGATCAATTGTGGAGTAAACACTAGTTGCAGGTTGTTTATCTGCTTATTTGTTGATTTCAGTAACATATGTGCTGATTCTATTAAGGGGTAAAACAGATATTAGGAACATGTTTTGTAGTGGCTAGAACACGTATTGAGCTTGTTTATCTGTTTAGAGACATGTCACATAATCTGTTGTTATGTCTCTATTGTCTAGAGGGACGTGTTCATGTTTGCGTTATGTGCTAGTTGTTTATGTGTTGCTATTGTATTGTTACTGCTAATCTCTAGCTGTTGCTCCTGGGTTCCTGACGTCCTCTTGGGTCTTGCAAATTTTGAGTTTTAATTGGTTTATCGGTTGAGATTACTATATTTCTAGGCTCTTTCTAATGTCTAAAAAGGTATAAAACTGTACTGGCCTGTTGGAAGCTATGAGAGTTGATGTTGGTTCACTTGGTCTTACTGTAATTCAAATTTACTTTTGTTTTCCCTTTCCCTCAAAAGTTGATAGATAAAGTGTTGATATTGTTATGGTATACTCTTCTCCTGGTGGCTTGTTTCTAGAGCTTTATGTGTTGCTTCAAGTGGAATGATGTAGTTGTGTTTCTCTTCACTATATTTGCTGAGCTTGGGTTGTATTATCCTTTTTCTCTAAACAATTACCAAAAAAGAAAATTTTTAGGAAAATAGTGGATTAGCGGAAAGAGTTTATTTTTATTTATACATATAATACCAGTTGTGATTTAAATATATATATATATATAATTTTATAAATTACTGCAAATCCCTCAGATCCTTAAAAATTTCCTTTTTAGGTAATTCACCCAAGGAAAGAAAAACATCTATAATTCAAGACACATATTCTTGCAACATCAGCATACAACAGTCATCCTAGCACAAGACAACATTTCGTGCACAGCTCTAAAGCAGTAAATTGTTGGAAAATACATACATACAGCAACAACTTTGACTTTTTCTCCTTTTTCAAGAAGAAGGAAAGAA
>CAJVPT010000091.1:0-43722 GCA_910592055.1 Acaulospora colombiana
GTTGTGAGGTTATTGGGGTAGTTAAAAATAGATATCTTGATCACTAGGGTAACAGCTGTGATGTGTTTTGGGATTTTGATGTAGCAGTTGTCTCCTCTTTTGTCCTTTATGTTTGTTAGGTTGCATCTTTTGCATGGTTCCATCGGTGAGGAGTTAGTTTGATTGTAATATCTGATCTTTATCTTGTGGTGTGATTTACTTACTATCTTTTCCATTATTAGTTGGTTGTTTACTTGAAAGGTATATCACTTGAACCTGTCGTGGTCATTGTGGACCATCTGGATTTGAGCTTTTGGGTTGAGTTCCGATATGATCATTTCTTATTGTAGGGCCTTATCGACTATGGTCCTGAGTTTCTTATACCAGCTTGGTTCTTTCTTCTTGTTCATCTTGTTGCTGATTAGTCCTATTTGATACCAGTTAATTGTTTTCATTGGAAAAGTGTCCAGGATTTGGTTGATGTGTGATATTCTGTATATTCTAAAATGGGATCAGTATTTGTTTATCCATTCAGAGTCCATAACGAGTTCAATGTGTGTTCCTTGGGGCTTATACTGTAATTCATGTCTTCAAAGCATGTAATATGGATATTGAGTTCTTGGATCATTCTGAGACCATCCTGTAGAAAGTTGTATTTTGGTTTATGAACTTCTGGACAGTCTTCTAGGATATTTTTGTCCTGCCATGCCATCCATTGGAGTTGGTTGATTCTGAGTCTTGTGACTCTTCCTGCTGTATTATTACTGTAATATAGTTCCTGTAAGTTTGCTGCAAATTTCTGATATAATCTTGAATACATTTCTATGATATTGTACATTGTGAGCAAGTGTATTATTGAGGTGGAGCATGTTGCTGCCAGCTTGACCCTTCAGTAGAAATTTTGTCTGATTAGAGTGTCTATCTTGATAACTTCTGCTTTTGTTAATATCATGTCTTGTGTCAAGTATTCAATTTGTGAAAAAAAGATGCAATTTATGACATATCAGTGCATCTTGTCTATCATTCTCTTCCATCTGGTTATGTTACAAATTGTTTTAACTTTCTATTCAATTAAGTGTTATTGATATTTTTTCTCTACTTTTGCTTCATGCCATGTCCCAAGAACTCTGACTGCTGTTATATTTGTTTTGGATTGTATCAGTTGGTCTTGAAACTTTAGTGGTTCTTTTGGCTTATTGAGAATAAGGAGATCTGATTTGGTTGAATTCATGGTGATATCATTAAGGTAGTAGAAGAAATAGCTAGCAATAGTTATTAGCTCCAAATCCTCTCAGTTTTGTGTTATAAAGATTGTGTTATCCATATAGGCTGCAATAGAGATATTGATGTTGTCTTCCTTATTTTCCCAATTGGTCAGTTGATATCCTTTCATCTCACTTATATGGCTGATGAGGAGGTCATAGTATATTTTTCATAGTAGTGGGGAAATTGTATCACCTTGGTCAATTCCTTCTTATACTGTGTAAGGATCTGTATCTCCGAAGAAGGTTATTATTTTGTTTTGTCTGTTTGTGAATGCATCTTCTATGAGTCTGATGATTTTTGAGAGGATTTTAATTCTCTCCATTGCTAGGGTGAGTCTTTCAATATTGACTGTATCATATGCTTTGCTCATGTCCTGAAAGAGAATATAGCAGGATTTTTTGAGTTTGCGTGCATTTTCTAATATGTTGTTAATTATATAGATGAATTCTCTTATGCTTAGCTTCAAGAGTGCTGTCTAGTTGTGTTTCGACAAGATCTTATGCTTAGTCAGTACTTGGTTTAGCCTTTTAGTGATAATCTTGAAAAAAATCTTTTTTGCTATCTCCAATAGTGTAATGGGTCTGGTTATATTGATATCATGTTGCCAGTTTTTAGGTTTGGGGATCAGATATATTGTTCCCTGTTTCCATTCTTTTGGGACTGATTCTTCTTTCATTATTCTGTTGTATCAGAAGGTGAGGTTGTGTATCATGTTTTCTCCTAACTTTTTGAAGACTACGTATGGTATCCCTGATGGTCCTGGAGCTGACTTGTTGCTCATTCCTGTTATAACTTCTTGTACTTCTTCTTTTGTGATTGGGGCAGTTGTCGGAAGGTACCATTTTTCTGAGTCTATGCCAAGTGAATTGTATTCTCGTTGCCAAATTATTGCTTTATGGTTATAGATGTTCCTCTTCTTGGTTCATGACTCGAAGTGTAGGTGAATAGAATCTTTTATTGCTTCCGGCTCCCTAATGACTTGTTTTTTTCTGTTTGTATGATTTATGAGTCGTGTGGTCACTATGCTTCTTTTCGGATTGTTTAGAATTGACCTTACCATTCTTTTTTTGCAGTTTCTAGCCATCTCTCTCTTGTTTCTTTGAATTGTTTGATGTCTTTGGTGATTTTCTTTACATTGTGTTGTTTAAACTTGTTCTTTTCCATTTTTATTATTAGATCCAACCTTTTCCTATATACTTGTTTGTCCGTTGTGACTAACAGTTCTGGGAGTGATATGGTTTGGGTGATAGCTTTGTATAGTGTTGTGATTTCTCTTTCTGTCGTAACCTTTCCTGCATTGCTTTCCTGTTTTTTCCCATGTATTTTCTTAGTTTGTTGAGCTAAAGGAAAAGAAGTGGATTGTTTTGTGTAAGTGTTCTGTGTTGTCAGTGTTGTCGTTCTTTTATTTTGTCTATATGTTTATTGGCTGTGCCTAGTATCTTCTCTCTGAAGCTGTACCAAAATTGATCAATTGTTTTGTGCTGATCTTGTATAATGTCATTTGCAAAATCTTCTATTTCCTCAGTAAATTTTTCCTATTGTTGTACACAAGTGCTGTTTCAACTGAATCTAGTATTACTATGTGGTTTGCGATATCTTCTAACTTTCTTGACTAGTTGCCATGATTTGATTATATATGTTTGTGCTTGATGATCGGTGTCAAGAAGATCTTTCCAGCTATCATGAATGTATGTATCAATCGATGTCCATGTTGGTCTGGAGTTGTACCAAATGCTGTCTATCCTACTTGCGGCTTTATTTGAATGCCATGTGTATTCGTTTTTGTTTGGATCATGGAACCTGTATGAGTCGATAAAGCCTTTTTCACTGAGCATATCAAAAAACTTGTTGTATTTTCTAGTATGTATCTTGCAATTTTCATTGAATTTATCTATGCTTAGATTAAGGTAGGTATTGAAGTCTCCAGCAATGATCATGTGCCAGTTTGAGCTGTTGTGTTGGCTGGCCCATGCTAGTATTTTTTGTTGAATCTGTTGTCTTTCTTTGTCTGGCTTAGCGGGTGAATAAATCCCTATGATTCTACAGTATTGTTTTTTGGGAAGGGCCAGGTCGATGCAAAGGAGTCTGTCTTTGAATTTCATTTTATTGATCACGTATATTAGGATATTCTTTTTTATTATGATTCCAACTCCTGATCCTAGTGGTTTACTAACTGTCCACTATGATGTGTAAGCTTTTGCTTTTTAGAATTGTGTTTTTTCTAGTCCATTTGTTTCCGTAGAGACTATTATGTCCCATTGGTGTTCTTCCCATATTTTGAACCAAATTTCTCATTTGTCTGCTTGTGTTAATCCTTGGCAGTTAAGTGTTGTAATTGTCCAGTAAGGTTTGTTTGTGTTAGGTGTTTGTTGGTTAGTGCTATTGCAGTGTGAGTGTGGGTTTTCTTCTTTTCCTTTATTGAGTCATTGCTGTATTCTTAATGGGTACTGTTTGAATTGTTTTGAAGTTGTGTGTCTCTCCTTATTTTCATTTTGATTATGTGTTTGTGTTGTGGAGTGGTCACTTGACTTTTGTTTCTTTGGTTGTTGTGTATTTGCTTCTTTGATCATTGCATTGCAAGGGTTTTCTATATTGTCATTGTTGATAGAGTTGTTACCTATGCTATTTCCCATAGTTAAAGGAAATTCTGGGTGTTGATGTCTTTTCTTATATCATGTGGAATCAGGTCAGAGATTGTGTTAACTAAAGTTGTTATTGTCTGATCCATGTTGCCAATGGATTTTTGCAACTGATATTGTTGTTGTAGGATGTTTTATAAACTATAAATAATACAAACTACATAATATACTGTATTATTTATATTATTATAATTTAATTAATTATATATTATTATATAATTTTTTTTTTTTTTTTTGACTGGCTCAGCCTTGCTTTATTATTTTTTTCAATTTACATTTGTACAGAATCTATGCTATACAGGGATGTATATTCAATAATAGTAAAACTCGATAAGTTATATGCTACCTCGCGGCCTGTCGCCCTTCCTTTTGGGGGAAGAAACTAACATGCCAAGGCCGTGCTAGTTGTCGTGTAGAAAGATAGAATGGAGAAGATGTTAGTTTGATATTTTATGTACTCATTAATGTATCTATTTACTATTCCGATTAGGTTTAGGAGAAATTGTTGTATTGTAATTGGATCTGTGTGGCTTGTAGTTTTTTGTGTCTTGCTTGTTTTGTGTCTGTAACACTTGATAGGTCCTTGGGGGTTCTTTGGATCGTGGATTTCTTCACATCTGTTTGTCCATATGTCATATAACAGCTCCTTTCATTCTCTCATCATATTCATGACTATTTCTGTCACTCTGCTGTCATTGGTTATAATTGAATTAAGTGTTTCTGGTATTTCTTTTAGTACCACTCCTCGAATGAGAAGTTTGAATATTCTAGGGTTGGCTAACTGTATCCGTCTGTGTATGACCTCCTTGAAGCTCTTTTTGTATTCTTTGTTAATGTGTGTTGATGCATGTTTGATGAGGATCCTGTGGAAGTTTTTCCTCAGTGTTTCAGTGTTGTTGCTGCACAGGAATGGATGCATGGTGTCCTCAACTTCACTGCATTTGTGACATTTGGTTTCCTTGTAGATTAATGGATATCTATTGTGTAGCTTGGTCCTGGTTGAAAGCTCTTCATACCAGAGATTGAAGCTAAATTTTCTCATGTAGTGATCTCTGTGTGAGGTTTTGTATCTGTTCATTTTTTATGGATGTATACTGTTGAATATGTGTTTCCAATAGATATTTCTGTAGTCTTCATCTGTGAAGCTATTTTGTGTTCTGTTCAATAATTTCCATTTGGTTAGCCTGATGGCTTTGTTGACTTGTTTTATCAGTTCTTTGCATGGTATGTCTATCTGTGTTGTATCTTAGACTATGTCTATTGGTGCTGATTCTCTGTGAGATTGTTTTATATTGATGATTTTCTGATTGGGTTTCATGTCAGGGGAGGTGGGATCAATCCTAGCTAATCTGTCAGCTTGCTCATTGAGAGGGATGCCTGTGTGTGCCTTTACTTTGTGGATTGAGATAGTTAGGCTTTGTTGTTTCCTAATATAGGTAAAGGTGTCTATTATTGCCTGGTTCAGTTTTTCCCTTATTTTGAGTCTATTGGTATCCATTGCTTCTGTTAAGTTTATTATTGCAGCTTGGCTGTCAGTGTACAGTTCAACTGTGGTGTTTTTACTCAAGGTACTAATTGCTGTGGTTATAGCCATCAGTTCTGCCCTTGTGGATGAGGCGTGGAGTTGGGTTTGTCCCTGAAATATGTGTTCTGTTCCTTCCCTATCCTTTATGATCCATTCAAGTCCCATGTGTGGTCTGTTGCCATGGTTTGACACTGATCCGTCTGTGTATATTGTAACATTTTGGCAGTTCTTCAGTTGTTGTTGGATTGTTGTCAATATGTTCAAATCTTCTTCACTTAGCTTAAAGATTTCATTGATGTTTGTTGTCTCTATATTATTGTTGTCTATTATAACCTGTGGCAAGGTTTGATTGAAGTGGAGGGTTTTGATAAGATCTTTTAACTCTTTCTTGATGGAACCTGGGGACATTCGGCATCGTAAGGTGCTTGTGGAGCTATCCTTGTTTACCATTGATGAGATGCTTGTCTTTTCTACTGGGACTTGAATTGTGTGCCATCTTCTTGCTATAAATGTGCAGGTTTCAGCCAGTGTGTCTCTTCCCTCATTTAGAGGGCATCCAGTACATTTTTTCAGGGGTGATTGCTCTTCTATCCTTGAGTAGTGTTTGTAGACTATTGTGTTGGGGTTGTCATTGCGTTTTTTCCTGCCTATGACTTTCTCATTCTGCTTCAAGGTTGTCTCCCAGTGTAATTTGTGTGGATTTTCCATTGTCAGGGGTATGCCTTGACTGTAGGTCCAGTGGTTGCTTGTTTCATCTTCTATTTTATCTTGTATACTAGCTTAGTTTGTGAGGTTTTCTATGATTTCCTTGTACTATTTTGGGGTGTTTCTTTTCTTGGTTTTGTGTATAGCACTCAGTTCTCTCCAATGTAATAGTCGTGTTTCTGTTGAGTTAATAATCTGTCCAATGAACATCAGATTATGTTTTCTTAATATCTATCTGTGCTGGTAATATAGTGAGCCTAGTATTGTTTCTTCGATTGTGTCATCTATCTTTTCTATCTTTATAGGGGTTTCAGTTCTTGGTTTTAGATGAAATTGAAAACCATGTTTCCTTAATATCCAGAGGATGTCGTGGTTCAGGTTTTGTCCAGCCTTGAAGAATGGTTGGGTGAGATATGTGGTCACTGTGTTGGTGGACCAGAATATGTTCTGTAGGTTTTGAAGTTCCATCCTGTAGATTTGCCCTATGGTTCCCTTGTCTTTCATTCTTTGTGGCCATGTTCTTGAGTGAAGTTGTAATTGCCTGTCCCATATGTGGTTCAGATTGTGCTCTGTATGGTTGTAGAAGAGAGTGTTGGGGATTGTGTTGGCAAGTCCACACCTGTGTTTATACTTTTTTGCGATCTTACCCATTAGGAAGTTGCATTCACTTTTAGGGAGTACCATGTCATTGAGCAAGTACTCTATACTTGGCATGAGTATGTGGTTTATTATGTATCTAATTTGTTTGTCTGTGGTTGCCTTTCAGCTAATTAGTTTGCTGGTTTTCTTAACTTTTTCTTCTATAAGCTGCTTTTGATACCCTTTTTTCCCTGAGCTGTCTAGCCATATTCCGAGCATCCTCATTGGTACACCTGGCTTGCTACCTCTGATTGTCCCTCCTTTGAGCTTGAAGCTTCTCTCGAAATCTTCAGGCTACCCATTGATAATGATTAACTGTGATTTTAGGGGGTTGATTTCAATGTCATTATGGTTGAAGAACTCTGTGGCAATGTCTAGAGTCTTTTGCATTTCTTCTGGATTGTCTGCTAGCCATGTTGTGTCATCCATGTATGCAATGGCCTTCACTTCTAAGTATTTCTTCTCGTTTGGTTCATTGATGTCTTTTCTGAATTTTATTGTATACCTGAATCCTCTTCCTGCTCTATTGAATTCAGTTAGAAGGGGGTCATAGAAGATATGCCATAGCAAAGAAGATATTGTGTCTCCCTGGTCGATTCCGTCTAGTACTCTGTAATGTGGACTGAGTCCGTGCATTGTTATGACTTGGTTCTCTCTTCCTTTAAGTAAGTCTTGGATAATGTTGATTATCTTTGCAGATATCTTAATGCATCTCATTGCCTGCTCCAGCATTTCAGTGTTGACTGAATCGAAAGCCTTTGCCATGTCTTGACTCAGGATCCATAATTTTCTCTTCTTTCTGCATGCTTGCTCTATGTATAGGTTGGTTATGTGTATAGGGCCCTGTGTACTGCTTCCTGATAGGGCTGCCCAATTGGAATCGTTGAGGATGTTGTGCCTTTTGCAGATTTGGGATAAGCAATCACTGATAATCTTGGTAAATATCTTCCTTCCTACTATGAGAAGGGTGATGGGTCTGGTTATCACAATTCTATTGTGCCATTCCCTGGATTTCGGTATGGGGTATATGTATCCTGTGCTCTATTCTCTTGGTTTTTCACCTTGTGTGAGGATTTTGTTGTATAGCTTGGTGAGCCATGTGAGCGTTTTAGGTCCAAAGTGTTTGTAGGCTATGTAGGAGATATTGTTCTGATCCTAGTGCTGATTTGGAGCTTCTGTCTCTTATCGCTTTTTTGAGTTTTTGTATAGTGATGTGTTCGGTGAGGTTGTCATACCATTTTTCCTGGATCCTTTCATTTGGTGAGTATTGCTGTACCCATCTGGATGCACTTTTTACTGATATGGTTTTTCTATGCTGGGTCCATTTTACGAAGTGTTCTGATGCTTTTCGTTTGATCTCCTCTGGATCTGTGATAATTTCTATCTAATTGTTTTTCTCTGTGATGAGCTTGTTTATTACTATGGTTCTGTTGGGTTTTTCCAGGATGCTGTTTATCATTTGTTTTTTGTTGTCCTATAGTCATTGTTGCCTTCTCGTTATGTTTTGTTGAATTTCTTTGTTCCTGTGGTGTCTGGTAATTATCTTGGCTGCTGTCTTGTATTTAGTTATGTGTTCTTTATAAATTCTCTTCCATTGGGCTACATAGTTTTGGGGGTGCTTTGCTCACCATTCTTTTAGTTCTGTTACTAGCTCTGGGAAGGATTCCTGTAGTTTGCTTATATGTTTTTCGATCAGTTGTGCAGTTTGTGCATTAGGTGTATTGATGTTCCTCTGGAGCTTGTCTGAAAGGATTTGGATGTTCTCAATCTTTCTGTACATTGTTGAGAGCTTTCCTGGCTTTTTGTTTCTCCTTCAGTTTTTTATTTTCATAATGTGTTTGTTTGTTGCTTCCATGATATGTTGCTTGAACCTGTTCCATAAATCATTTATTTTTCCATGTTCTTCTGTGCTTTTCTCTGGTAGCCTTGATTCGATTTCTTCTCTGAAGTTCTCCCATTGTTTTGTGTCTGCTTTGTGCCAGTTGTACTTGTGATTTCGCATATGAATATTTTGTTTCCTTTGTTTCTCCAGCTGCCATACT
The DNA here is from genome assembly GCA_910592055.1 of Acaulospora colombiana. Lineage (NCBI taxonomy): Eukaryota > Fungi > Glomeromycota > Glomeromycetes > Diversisporales > Acaulosporaceae > Acaulospora > Acaulospora colombiana. Next base: position 8,796 of record CAJVPT010000091.1, read on the forward strand.
TCGATTCTTGTTAGCATGATCCTGTGATCGCTTTTGTGCAGAGAGTCTGGATGGTCTATTATAAGGAAGTCTCTTGACTGCCATGTGTTCTGTGGGCTATACCATATTTGATCGATCCTACTGGCTGCTCCTCTGCTGTTTTCCCATGTATATGTCACTTGTGTTGGATTGTATGCTCTGAATGTGTCTGTGAAGTTCTTGGTAATTAACCAATCCAGCAGGTTTGACTCCGGTCGGTGGTTGTTTAATTTCTTGAGAGTGTGTCGTTTGTCGATAGAGGGGTTGGGTGTGGTGTTGAATTCACCTCCTATTATTATATGAGTTTCCTCTTTTTCTACTTGTGTTATCCATTCCTTTATGATGCTTTCTATTGTGAGTTTTTCCCCTCTGTCAGCATTTCTTGGTGGGAGGTACACACCTATCACTTTTATCTTGTGTTTATCGGGGAATGCCATGTCAATTGCTATGGCTCGTCCCTCAATTTCTTGTTTTTTATATATTCTGCATGCAATGTCTTCATGTATTGCTATGCATACCCCATGTCTGATCTTTCTCCTTGGGTCTACTGAAGTTGTTAATTGGTACACTAATTGTTTCCAGTGTTTAATCTGGTTTATGTCTCCATTGGTTTCTGTTGAGATGACTATTTCCCATCCGTTTTCTGAGTAGTATTCCATCCATAGTTTCCATTTATTCTCCTCTGTCATGCCTCTTATATTGTGTGTCACGATTGTCCAGACTGGATGGTGGATTGTTGCATTTCTATTGAGATATGTGGTGTTTTTATTTGTGTGTTTGCTATTGTTTTGTGTCTTTTGTTCGTAGGGAACTGGGGAATTTGGGATTGTGTTGTCTGTTTTGCTACTTTTTCCCATCTGGGGGTTTTGCTAAGTCGTGTTGATCATATTATTGGGGGAAGTTGTATCCTGGTGAGACTGTCTGTTGGGATAGTTTAAAGAGATTGATTGCTCACAGGCTTAATTTGTAATTTTTTATTAATTTGAAACTGTTATGTTATTACAAATGAGTAGTTTTACATATATGTTATAGTAAATCATATCTATATGGATAGCTATATATATATTTAACTAATGCTATGTATCACCACTACCAGCCAAACCCTAAACTGGAAGCCTGCACGATTCTGTCTTAATTATTCCTAGAACAATTTTTTTTATTAAGAGTATTCTAGTTATCAGGCCATTAAATTCAGTATCCTGGATCCCGGTTTTTGATCCTTCGGAGTGGTTCACGAATTTCTTCTCCTACTAAGGCCTCCTGATAGTCAAGTCTGTGAAAGCCAGCATAGCCACATGCATGAGGACCGGGACTGGCTTATTATTTATGAGTCCTTTTTCTTGAGCACGAGTTCTTTGTATTAAGCCATTTGTGTTCCCGGACGAGTTGTTTTCTTGTTTTGGTCTGAGAGACATGCTACTGGTTTGAGGATCTACTCTTCTTACTACTATTTATGGTAATGTGGTTATGTCAGTGATAATCCTATCCTGATTCAGATCATAACCTGATCACAATCTAGATATAGACCAGATACTATATTTAGAAACATTGTTAGTTTACGGTTACGCCAATAGACAGATTCAATTCCTCGTATCAGTTTTGTATTGGGGTGAAATTGAAACCAGATCTTGTGATCTGACCTATGGAGTGCTAATCACTGCACTATTGACCCATAGGTCGTGTTGTCAATAAAATTTAATTTGTCTTCTATTATTATTATATATTTTTGTATTTTTAAATCTTGTAAAATTTTTATTTAAATATTTATTAATATAATTTTTTTAAAGTAAAACAGGCTTACTTTATTAATGTTAATATAGTATATATTATTTAAATTAATAAAACCTATTTACTAACTCTTTTTTTTTCTATATATTTTCTATATTCTACCATCTTTCCGCTGATCCTCTGACCATACACAAAAAAGACGTTCACAAGAAAATTTTATATTTCTTGACTAATATAATCTTATAACTTTCCTTAAACCAACTTGAAGGAATACTTCAAAAGTCATCTTTACTCTCCCTCTCCTCTTGTAAACAATCTTCTTCAAACAAAAACCTGACTTTCAGTGACAAAAGACTCGAATATACCTTTCCTATTAATAGCAAGAAAGTTTTGAAAGGAAGAAGAACTGAAGTGCTGCTACTTATCTACTTGCTAGAGGAATACTACAGAGTTTTTCTAGTGATGAGAGACTTATCTTGAAGGCAACCACCTACTCTCTTGTCATATATTAGCTCTAAAAGTGCTCTTTCTTAATTTTTCTGATGAATTTTGCCTATCTCAGTTTGACCCTGAATACTGAAAAGCACAAAATCTCTCAAGCAGTGATTGGTTAGCAAGAAACACGTCAGTAAAGGAATGTAAACAAGCTTCCATTGGTTACCTCACATGTCTGAATGCATTTCCTCAGTACCCATAAGAACATGGGGTCCACCATAAGTTGCATTCCAGTCACACAGGTGAATACAGGACATGAAAACTATGATGTTATTGGCTATACGGAAAGAACAAGGCTGGACTAGACTTCTTTGGACAGAAAACAACCCGACCCCTCATTCCTTCTCCAGCAAACTCAACCATCATACTCAGGGCTAGTATCTTTTTGGAGGGTTTTGATACTCCCATCCGCTTATTGGAACCACTTATAATGATCACCTAAACAATATTACATTCCTCCGGACAAGATTTGATTTGAACACAACCCTTTTTTCTTTTTAAAATTTTTGGTTAAGCATTAGTGGAGTTAAGGCTCCACATGGGTAGTCCTCAACATCGGTGGTGCTGGGTACCCCAGGTGAATCCTTGGCACATTAGCCCCCTCTTTTTGGGGTAGCAATAAGCTGCTCGGTGGGCTGGCCAATAGTCGTGCTCTAGGGAGTGTCAAGGTGTAGAATAGAAAATTAATATAGTGTGACTCTTATACTTCCTGTTTTTTCGTGATTTGTTTTTATAAGTAGATACCTACACTAGACGGTCATGTAACTATCTTATCCTGGTTAGGTGAGACGTAAATAGGTAGCTCTTTGTACTATTCATTGATCTGTAAATCCTTAGACAGTACGGGTAGTTATTCATCCCGGGTGTCCCTAGGTCTTTTGCTTATTAAAATAAATCTCGCACACCTCGATACAAGGATGAGCTAGCGTTTAAAAAAAAAAAAAAAAAATTCTATATTCTACTATTAAAAAATAATTTATTTTACAATTTTTTATGGCTTGTTGCTTCTATTGAGAACTAACATGTCTAGATTCCATTAGCACTAATATTAAAAATATAAAAAATAGCATATAATCTTTTTATAATAATACCTATTATACCTAATATATTTCACGTGACCAACATCATAACAGGGGATGTGACAGAAATAATGGCACTCAAAGTCCTGCGAAAAGTATCACCAAATGAGGCAGAACTAAATGTAATTGCGATTGCACTAACCATTCTTCCAAGAAAAATGGAAATAATAATTTACAAAGATAGTCAGATGATTATAACAGCTTTAACAGTCATGAAAAATAGAAGCCAAATAGTACGTTTGGTAGAACATACAAAAGACTTGGTCCACCTCAAGGACCTCAAACTTCAAGTGGAAAAGATCAGAAAAAATGGAACACATATACATAGCAAGGTGGATTCAAAAGCCAAGTGCGCAAGGTTAAAGTGGCAAATGACCAAGTTAGACATTGCCTTCAGCAACAAAAATGGACTTGAACTCTGGTACAGAGAACAGGTAACAAAATACAACAGCAGGAAAGCAATCCAAAATCATTTCCGGAATGAACAAATCATGGAATGGTGTTACTTAGAAAGAAATCATGACATCAACTAATACTACGAGGCAATAGACTGGGAAGCATTAGTAGATTTCCTGAAAGCAAAGAAGATTTTGACAGGAAATACGAGCACTGAGGACTACCAACAAAGAACCTTTATGCTAAAATCATGGAGCCAGGAACTCCCAACTATGTCGAAGCTCCATGAACGAAGGGCTGACCTATACAAATCTAGACAATGTGTTAGGTATAAGGTAGCAGTGAAAGACCTAATGCACATATATATATACAACGAAAATAACTTTGATTTTGGCAGTCACAAATTAGATACAATCATATGTTTCCTTCAGAGTAGGGAAAAACAAAGCAAGCGCTGGGTACAGGAATGGGCCAAAAGGGTCAAGACAGAAATGATCAATTTATGGATCCAAATAATAGCTAAAAGCCTGGTCCCACATTATATAGCAAAACTAATATGCAACTGGGCAAGAGTTTTCAAGAAGAAAGCCAAACCAATCCTCGTAAAATGCTTCGACAAACTCCAGGAAATCGTAAGAGCCACCTGGAAACAGAGATGCGAAGCCATAAACAAGTAGAAAACATCCCAGAGAATAACAAGAGCGGATAAGAAAGTGAAGGGCAGATGGAGCCAAAATACACCAAAGGGCTGCATCTGACAAAAAAAACATATAACCAACTTAGATTGGAAAAAACAGAAAACCCTTAAATTTTTCTTCACTGTAATAAACAAGGAAAAAAGCACTAACTCAGCCTAGGCAAGTTAGTTCTCTGAAAGGGGGGCAACAGGCTATGGAGATCCACTGGAGATCTGAACTAGAAGGTATCTTTTTCTAAAAATCCTAATATACATGCTAGTATAGTTTGTGAAATTTAGTTAATTTTGAAATAGATAGTACAATGTAATATCAAAGTAAAAGTTTAATAAAGTCCAACTGGAGGCTGAGCCAGCTATTGAAAAAAAAAATTATATCCAGTATATAGGTTAATTATAATTTATTTAGTGTTTTTTTTTCTTTAGTTTCTATTCTTTATTGACTTCTTTTTTCTTTTCTTCTTATGAAAGTTATATTAATTCTCTTGTTCTTTTCTTATTGTAATATTTTTTGTCAATCCATATATTAAAGGTCAAAAATTTTATAAATTGTATAATGTTTTTTAGAGTATTAATAAGCTTATAACATCCTACTATCTCTATGATCAAGTTATTTAAAACTTTACTAATTCCTTTTCTAAAGATAAAGTTATTTAAATTTTTTATACTAAGCTATATTTTGTTGTTTGTTATTTGAAGTGATTTTTTATTTTTCTTATAATATAGTTCTTTATATATGTTTTTATTTATTTTTTCATAAATAATAATTTTGTGTTATAGACTATAAAAAAGTTATTATTGTTTTTTATATTATTGCAGCTATGGTATCTACTTATATTATATATATTGAAATGACTTTTATATAGTTTATCTATAGTTAAAAGCTCTTAGTCTACAGTTTAATTAAAAAGATATATTGTTAAGTATTTCAATTGTCTGTTTGTGTGGTTAATAAGTAGTTTAGGTAAATAAGTAAAAAGTTGGTTTTTTAGTCTATTTTTTTCTGATTTTTATTGATTAATATTTGTGTCTCTGTTAAAATTATTTTAGTTGATTATAAGTTGAACTTGACAGATTTGTTTAATTGTATACAAATATTCTAGATGATTTTTATATTACTATTAAAATAAAGTTATAGGTTGTTATATTTAAGGCAGGTATTAAAAATTGTATTATGTTTTTGTTTTTTCTATTTAATATTGCTTGATATATCATTTTATTCAATTTTTTATAAAGAGGATTGTTGTTTATTTTGAATAATTTATATCAGACTATCTTTTATTGAAGAGTATTTATTATATTCTAAAGGTTAAGTAATACTCATTTATTCTATTATTTAATAATATTCTGATTGTTTATAAGTTTGTAGTAATCTTAAATAAGGTTTTATAAGTTTATATAGATGTTGGTTGCTTTTTCTTTGCTTATTTTTTTTTTTTGACTGGTACAGTCCCATTTTATTATTTTTTCCAAATTACATTTGCAAAAAGTAATTAAAACTATAGTATAGGGATGTACTGTATATTTAGTAACAATAAAACTCATAAGCTATTTGCTACCTTATGGCATGTTACCCTTTCCTCAAGAAAATATGCCAAGATTATGCTAGTTGTCATTTGAAAATATAAGAAAGAATAAATGTTTGTTTGATATTTTATATATTTATTTGTATAGCTATTCATTATTCTAGTTAAGACTAAGAAAAATTGTTGTAATGTAATCAGATCTGCTTGCTTCTTGTACTTCCCTGATCTGTTTTTCATCTATTTGTTCCATTTCTATATATTTTTAATTTTTCCCTTATTATAAGTTTCCTCATATTTTAGCTTTCATATATCATATAGGAGTTCATTCATTCTTTTATTGTATTTGTGATAGTCGCGGTTATATTCTTTCTATCTATTAAAATATCTTGAGAGTTTCTGATATCTTCTTTAAAACCACTTCCACTATAAGGAGCCTGTCTTTTGGAATTGTAAAATTGGATTCATCTACATATAATATCTTTAAAGTTTTTCTTGCATTTTTTCTTAATCTGTAATAATGCATGTTTGATTAAAATCCTATAAAAATTTCTTTTTAGAGTTTCTAAGTTGTTATTGTATAGAAAAGAATGTGTTGTATCTTCTATTGCTTTACATTTAATAGACTTGTTGTTTTTATGTATTGAGGAAAATCTACTATATAGATTGTACATAGTTGAAAGCTCTTTATATTAGAAGTTAAAACTGAACTTTTATATATATTAATCTTTATCGGATGTATTATGTTTATTTATATTGGATAGATGAATGCTATTGAGAATGTATTGTCAGTATGTATCTCTGGAATTCTTGCTAGTGAAGCTGTTTTGTATTATATTTATCAATTTTTATTTAATTAGTCTAATGGCCCTACTAATTTGTTTTGCTAAGTTCTCTCCTAAAATATCTATTATTATTGTGTTCCAGATTATTTCTCTGAAGATGATTTCTAATATTGTCTCTTTATATTTATAATTTTTCGATTAAGTTTTATATACTATAATATAAGGTTGATTTTGACTAATCTGTCTACTTTCTTATTGAGGAGATTCTAATATATACTTTCACTTTAAATAAGATTATGTACAAGTGTTATTATTTCCTAATATAATTGAAAGTGTTAGTTATTGCCTAGTTAGGTTTCTTTATTTTTTTTGAGTTTTGTATAGTTTATGACTTCTATTAAGTTTGTTATTGTATTTGACCATTAATATATAGATTGTTATAATATCTTTGTTGATAAAAATAGATCCCTAAAATATTTGATATATAAAATTTTACAAATTACTTATGTCTCTTTATAAGGAACAAAATTTATAGCTCTTTACTTTAATAGGGACAAAAGTCAGAAAATGCTATAAATTAAGGATTTGGATAATGAAAAACAATTGTGAGTAGTTTTTTTATAGTTAATAATTTAAAAATTTTAATATTTCCTAGTGAGAGATATTTGACTTTTGTTCCTGTCTCCCTTTAGAGACCTATCTTTACCTGTTGAATATGCTTATTGCTATCCTTATAGTTATTAGTTCTACTCTAATTGAAAAGATATAAAGTTGAGTCTGTTTCTTAAAGGTGTATTCTATTCCTATTTCATTCTTAATAATCCAATTGAAGTTTATATATGGCCTGTTTTCATAACCTGATACTAATTCATCTGTATAGATCATGATATGTTAATAGTTTCTTATTTATTCTTGCATTACTGTCAGTGTATCCAATTTTATTTTATCAAGATTAAAGATCTCACTAAGGCTGATCACTCCCAGGTTGTTATTGTTAATATTGAGCTATGTATAGAATTCCTTTGTTTGTGGTATTTTAAGGAGGTCTTCAATTCTTTAGTTATAGATTTTGAGAGATTCTACAATGCAATGTAAATGTGAACTTGTTTTTGTTTTTCTTGGTCAAGATATATAACTGTTCTATTGAAATCTGGATTGTGTATTGTTTTTTGATTATGAAAGTATATGATTCTAATAATATATATTTTTCTTTATTGAGACCATCTCCTTTATATCTTTTTAGTGATGAATACTCTTCTATTCTTGTGTAGTATATAGACACTACTGTATTAGGGCTGTCACTATATTTCTTTCCGTCTATAATTTTTTATCTTGTTTAATTATAACTATTCAATGTAGTTTATAAGTATTAAACTTTACCAATAGTTTGCCTTGATCAAATGTTGAATAGTTGTGAATCTTATCTTCCATTCTATTTTGTACTTTGGCTATACTCATAAGACTTTTTATGAGATTCCCATATTATTTTGGGCTACCTCTTTTTCTTACTTTATTTATGATATCCAATTCTTTTCAATACAATATTCGTATTTCTATAAAGTTGATTACTTGTCTAACAAATATTAAATTATATCTCTGAAGTGTCTATTTATGTTGATTATATTTAGGTTTTAGAATTATCTCTTCAATTGTATTATCTATCTTACTTATATTTTGAGAAATTATAAACTTGGGGTTGAGGTGGAACTAAAAGTCATATTTTCTTAGTATCTATAGGATATCATGGTCTAAGTTTTATTCTGCTTTGAGAAAGAGTTTGATAAGATATGTTGTTACTACATTGATTAACCAGAAAAGATTCTATAGATTTTGAAATTCCATTTTGAATATTTGCCCTAATACATTCATACTTTCTATTCTTCCTATCCAATTTTTTATATATAATTGCATTTGTCTATCCTATATATGGTTTATATTTTGTAAAAAGCCAATCATCACTCTTTTCTGAAAAATTTCAAAATGAAAAAAAATTTCTTATTAGGCAATTATACAAAAACCAACTCATACCCTGCTACTAAGTAGCCATAGTGAGAAAAATATGATTACCTTATGAGAAACCAGAAGTACCACCAAGTAAACAACACTAGACAATAATGAAAATAGACTGTCAAGAAACAATGGAAGAATTATAAAATCTAAGACAACAACTCCAACAGCACAGCTCAGACACACTCCACTTGGCACAAGATCTGTAACCCAGAAGAAGACATCAGGAAGAGTGGCAAGAAAAGAAAAGAAGAATGTGGTAACAATCAAACCAGACTACAAAATAAAAACTGAGACTTCAACCCAAACAACAAAACCAGCAAAAGAAATGAAACAAACAAGACCATCAATCCCTATTACTACCACCACTATCAGCAATCCAAAATCTCCTATGCAACAAGCTTAGAACTTCTCTCTAAACATCACTGAGCAGACAGCCTTCAGTTATAAAAAGGAAAGCCAAGAGAATAAGCAAGGATCAACTAAAGACATGACATACTCATAGATTAAGAGACTTGAGAAAGCCCTTATCCACCTAAACCTGGTCCCAGGGCAATCACACGAGAAAAAAATCAATTTTATTAAACAAAAAATGGCAGGGCTGCACTTCCTGAAACATGTGCACTTTGAATACCCAACTGGTTACCCCAAGATTACAGCCATTTTCAACAATCAAGAAGATCTTCACAAGGCATATGAAATCAATATCACAAACAATGAAATAGCCAAATTAAGAATGATTGCCCACCCAGGATCACATGAAAGCAAGTCCCAAACCATTAGGATATGGGACATTTCACAACATTTCACCAAAACAGACTTAGCAGAGTTCTTTGAAAATCAAATCAGCATCGACTACATCACTCTACAAAGAGCAGGCCCTTTTCAATCAGTCAATATTATATTCACAAACACATCAGACTATGTGGAAATTAGCAGAAAATGGTCAATTGGATGTGGATATCACTTATACAGGATATTCCCCTTCTATAGAATACACGAAATTAAACAAGAAAGAGAACATTTAAGTGCAGCTCTTACCCAACTACTCTCCAACACTGCAGCATCTGATTTGGCTGTAATTATCACCAGCACAAAAGCAAAATCATGTTATATCCCTCGTAACAACAACAACCAGGCCCAAAGACTTACCATCTTTATATATGAGATACAGGAAGATCTCTTTGCAGCAAAAACAACTGCATCTATAATTGGAGAGGCACAGACACAATGGGTGGACTGTGGAATCAGACTGTGTCCCATCTGTAGCTTATCAGAACACAATCTACCCTTTTGCCAGAAAAATCAGAAGTTCCTCCATCAAGACAATTCACTAACTGCTTCAACAACCCAAGGATCCCAGTAGGAAACAGACTTAGTACCCCATCATACCACAGACATAAAGAATTCAAGTACAACAATAACTCTAGAAGCTACACAAATATCATCAAATATGAAAGCAACACAAGTAACCACCTGGCAGGAAAAGATCTATATAAACTATTCCTTTCCCTATAAGAAGAAATCCAAGAGATAAAAGTCTCTCTCAAAGATCTAGATGAAAGGGTAGATACCTTAGAACAGGAATGTGCCAATAGATATCCTGAAAGCATCAACGAACTCATGGAAGAATTGGAGGAGACATCAACAATAGACAAATCTATTTCAGAAACAATCTCAAACATAAGCATATAAGATATTAGGTCATCATAGAAAGTATACCAAAAACAACTCAATAAAATGAGTTCCATGATGGAGGAAGCAATTAACCTATTCAAACTATCACAACAGGCTGGTCCAGTAGGACACAACTTATCACAATAAAATGACAGAACAAACATCTGGAATATCCCAAAGGAAGATAGATAGAATAGGTGACAACATATCCAACTCAATACTAAAACATCAAATTGAACAAACTACTTCAACAAACATGACATACACAGACAAAAATAAAGTTAACAATTGGAAGATCAGCACAATAAATATCAGGGGAATAAATGAAGAGAACAAACAAATATTACTCACAACATATGTGAAGGAAGAACAATATAATACAATAGGAATCACAGAAACATGGTTACCATATTATCACAGATGGACAAAAGAAAAGGATGAATACACAGTTTGAACAATAAGAGAAACAAGGTACAAAACTAGTACAGAAGTTGGAATATCATCAAAAAGGAATGGGTGACACACATCTATAGATCAGAAACTTGGCAAGACAGGAACATATACATCGACATGATTTTCAAGGTCAAGATTAGATATAGAATAATAGTGATCTACAGTCCTGCTAATTATACAAAAACAAAAGACAAACACAGCTTGATCAAGTGGCTGGAACAAATCATTCAGGAGGCAACCAATAAAAACTTCTTCATAATAGTACTAGAGGATTTAAATGAAATAGCAAATAGTAAGCTAGATAGAACTATCAACAAAAAGAAGCTAGGTTTCCACAACAGAGAACTAGTCAACACACTTATAACCTTTGATTTCACAGACACATATAGACACTTAAATCTGCATACAAAAAGCTTTACATACAACAGAAGCAAGAGTGATTATGGTAGCAGACTGGACTACATATGGGTATCAAGACCATTAATCTAACACATTGAAGAAGTAATGCACATATCACTAATTACAACTATAGCCACAGACTACAAAATAGTTACAATAATAGCAAGCATATCACATAAATACTGGAACAAGGTAGTAAATAGGAAAAATAATAACATAAGACAAATAGATTATAAAAACTCATTCAAAAAACAATGGGATTTCTTCAAGGAAGCTGTGGAGGAAAAGGTCACAAAAATCCTATTATGCAGCCACCTCCACCTAGAAGAGCTCTGGAATTAATTAAAAAACATACTCCTGGAGACTAGTTTGAAACATCTAAAAAAATGAAGAAAGAGTAGGAACATTAAGACAATTTATGAGTCCAGGTACAAGAACATGATGAAACTCCCACTCCTAATATGGAAAATGTATAGAATATACAAAAGATATCTGAACAACAAAACATCAGATAGTGAAATGGAAAAAAGATAGCAGGAATGGTAGACACCATCAACAAAAAGGAAGGAAAAATTGACAATCTACTATCCAACCAATACAACAATCCCAATAGAAGAGTGCAACAGTACCAGTGGCTAAAGGAACTACAGGAGCTTTGGAAGACAGAAAACAGGATAGCTCAACAAGAGATCTGAAGGAAAAAAATGAAAATAATTAATGGCAGAATTGAAAAGCACTTCAAATTCCTATAAGAACAACTGAAGAAAATGATAGACAATATATTGAATAGGTCATATAAGAGGATAGATACAAGCAGATTAGTAGAATATACCATGACAGACGAGACCATAATTATTACAGATCCCAATGAAATCAAAATTAAAGTCAGGAACCACTTTGAGAAATGGACATGGCATCAGGAAACCACAAACCTGCAAAGTTATCCAAACTGAATAAATAGATATGTACCAATCGAATATATTAATCTGGACTGGTATAGCCAATGCATAGACAAGATCGAGACCCAAGAAATTAGAAAAGCAATCAAGGAAAAAAACAGGCATAGAGCATTAGGACCCACAAAGATACTATATATCTTATTGAAAAATCTGGGCCTCAAGGGAACTCAACTCTTAGAGACAATCTACAACTGGATTCTGGAAACAGGGAAAGTTTCCAAGAAATGGAAACAAGAAGAAATCTATTTCATCCCAAAATCTAAAGACTGGATGGGAGACATTAACATCATGCAACCAAACACTCTCCTGAAAATAATAAGAAAAGTCTTCATGTCCATCCTTAACAATAGAATAGCAATAATACTGAACCAATACCATATAACATCAAAAAGCAACTAGGCAGGACTTCCAGGCAGTAGTATACAACAGCCAATACACATAATAAACAACCTCTCAGAAGAAGCTAAGAAGCAGGGAAGGAGATATGGATTTTCAGTCAAGACATAAGCAAAGCATATAACTTGATAAACAAAGATATGATTATATTGGCACTAAAGCATATCAAGTTTCCTGAAAGAGTAATAAGCATAATAGAGAACACCTTAACAGACAGACATAACAGAATTATTACAGCACATGGACACACAGAGAAATACAAGATTCAGGATGGAATTGATCAAGAAGATACTATATCCCTATTGCTGTGGTGAATCTTCTACAATCCCTTAATACAGAAAATTAAAGACAAAAAAATGGGATATAAAATGAAGGTAACATGGAGTACTAACCTTGCAACAGACAACAATCTCAGAACATTCCAACACACCAGATCACAAATGGTCTTGACAATAGTATACATGGATGATATAACCTGGTATGCTCCAAACAGATCTAAAATACAAAGTATCCTTGACACAGTATCAGAGTTCTACCATATCAATGACATACAAGCTAATGGAGACAAATCTTCATTGATATATATCAACACAAGCAAGGAAGACCAGGAACAAGGAGTCTTACTGGCTGGGACCTAGGTCATATTCTTGAAGAAAAATGAGACAGCATGCATACTAGGAGTTTGGATATCAGAAGATAAGAAAAAACAGCATCAAAAACAACTCATCCAAGAAAAGATCGACAACATAATCAACCTCATTAAATGAAAGAAAATCACAAACAAGTAGGCACACTACATAATAAACCAGGTCTTTTATCTAGCAGTCAAGTATCTCCTCAATGACATGACCCTTTCTGAACAAGAATGTGATCAATTAAATAGCAAGATAGTCAAATCTTTAAACAAAAAATCAATTTGCCAAGAACAGCCCTGGACACTATTGTTCATGCAGACTTTGGATATAGACTCTTCAATCTATGAGACAGATGGTTTTGCTACATGTGAATAACTGGTTCAAAAGAATTAATAGTTTCGACACATGTAGTAAAACAGCATGGATCAGACTATAACAACTCCAAAACCAGTATTGGTCAAGCATATCTATTCTAGAAGAAAAATATCCCTTTTGGATAAAAAAATGACAGAACCTAATAAACGATATTCTCAACATGCTCAAGATACAGTGCATTATATTTGAGACAACAAATTATACGACACTATGCATCACTTTCCAGGAAGGGAAGATAGCAATTAAAGACATTATATCAGAAGAATAGTATAATCAAAACATATCAGCTTTAAGAAAAAGAGGTATCCTCTTTAAGAAATAGCTCATGAATGATGATCTATCAAGACCCCTCACATGACAGCAACTCAGAACATACAAAGGTAGACAGGAAAAAACCCCAAGATAGTTTCACAATCTATAACAAATTATATACATAGACTCAAATCTGAACTCATATACAAATATATCAGATTCCCCTCTCACAATACAAATAACAACTTCTGTAACAATACCCTAGTGCTTCCATATTTGCCACTGACAACTATCAAGTGGATAGCTATAGAATCAGATGGTGAAATCGCAATATACAGGAAAAGGAGAATGGTAGACTCAAACAAGATAATAGTCAACCACATGATATTACTCCCATTAACATCACCTCTCTTCAAGTGTAAAGAATGTCAAAAAAACAATCAGCAACTAAGGAATCAATACAAAGAACAAGACCAATACATCGCAGAACTAATCATGGCAAGAACTGTTAATATAACAGTAGATAATAGCTCTAAACTAAATGATCCCAATTAAGACCAAAAAATAGAAAAACAGGGTACACTGAACAGGTTACACTCCACTTTCAAAGTAATTAAAAAAGCACTGCAAAAAAGGGAAACAGAATTAACAACTCCAGGGAGGACACCACAGATTCACAAGATTCATTCTCAGAAATGATACATTTAATACACAATAGACTAATTGAACACAAAAATCTCACAAATCAGCTTTCAGCCATCACAACAGAGCTCAGCAAACTTAATGACCTAAGGATATATATAGATGGCTCCTTAATTAGATACTCAGAAAGAAGTAGAATAAGTTTAGGTTATATCATAATCACAGAAGATGGAAAACAAGTAGCAGAATTTTAGGCAAAAACACATGACACCCCCTCATCCACAAGAGTAGAATTAATGGCCATACTGATAGCAATAAGTACCATCAGCCCAAACAAAACCATCACCATCCTCACAGACAGCCAGGTAGCAATCAATAAGCTAAGAGTACTCCCAACTAGGAAGAGACAGCAAAGGAAAACGAACCAGTAAAACCAAATTCTTAGCAGTACTATCACAGATCTCATTCAAACCAAAAGACTGATAGTCAACTGGATAAAAGTTAAAAGCCACTCAGGCATTTCAGGCAATAAAAAGGCAGACTGGCTGGCAGCTACAAACATCACCGACAAATCCAAGTACACTATAACAGTCAATACACAGATGGCAACAACAATAAATATTCTAACTAGATGGAATCAAAAACAATATGACATTGCAATTAAGCCCCTGACAAGGCAGATCCTCAAGAACAAGTGGGCAAGTAAATGGCAAACACTATGCAGGAACCAGGACTGGCTGAACCAGAAGAAATCTAGGGAAATCTACTGGCCCTTAACATTCTAGCTTCTAATGCCAACCAAAATCACAATAACAATAACCAATATGAGAAATTACACAGACTGCTCCTTCAGAATCAAAACATGAATAGAAGAATTACCTACTATGGACAAACTAAATGAAAGACATCCCGATATATATCCAAATGATAAGTGTAAGATTTGTAAACAGCACAGAGAAACAAATAATCATATCATCTAATGCTGCACAATATAAACAAGACTTCAGAAAGACTATATCCAGGCTCTAATAGAGGAAAGTACAGCAAGAGCTGAAGGCAAATAGATAGAACCAATTCAAAACAAATGAAAAAGAACATCAATAACACAGGAGTACAATGAAAACATTAAAGCATGGCATCAAGTTGAATGGAAGGACATCGTTAGAGGAGTTATAACACATGGCATGACTAAGTAACAGAATCTATAACAAAAGACAAAACCAGAGCACTAGATGCAATCAGAGAAGCAATGCATAAATTCTGGCAAGCTAAGTGAGAAGCATGGAAATGGAGATATGACATTACAATCAATTGGAAAAAAAGTCAAACCATAAGGAAAAAACTCAAGCACAAGAAGGGGTAGGCCAAATGGAATACATCTAACCAACAGATAATACCACAGAGTCCAGACTCACCAACTACACAGGCCATCAAATCCTTCGAGTCAGATCCAGAGCCTGAACAAGCCGAAATAGATCTATATAAATACCTTAAGGATAGGTTTGGAAAACTATATGTAAAACTTACAAATATTATGATAAAGAATACCCTAAACAACAGTTACTTTTCTTTCTTTTTCTTTTTAATCAATATTAGTGCTAGTAGAATCTTGACATGTTAGCACCCACCAAGATGGACTGTAGCAAGTCACAGGGTTTCTAGTAATAGAATACTAAGTCATAATGTTTTTTCCTTTTATAAATGTATAGATTTGTAATTAAATTTGTGTATATAAGCCTGTATTAATGAATAAATAAAAACTCAATGGCAAGACTTCGCTGGGTAAAAAAAAAAAAAAAAAATATGGTTTATATTTTGTTTGATATGACTGTATAGAAGAGTATTGAAAAAGGTTTTGGAAAAGCCACACTTGTATTTGTATCTCATTGCAATTTTTCTGGTTAAAAGGTTACATTTATTTTTGAAAAGTATAATATCATTGAGTAATCTATTTATTTATAATTGTTTTCATTCTATCAGTTTGTATATTTTCTTTACTTTTTCAAATATAAGTTATTTTTAATACAAGTCTTTTTTCTTGAGCTATTTATTCATATACCTAGTATCTTTATCAGAGTATCAGATTTGCTACCTTTTATAGTTCTTTCTTTGAAAGTGAGGTTTCATGCAAAGTCTTCAAGTTGCCTATTAATAATAATTAGTCGTGATTTTAATGTATTAATTTCAATATCATTAATATTATAAAATTTTATGACTGTGTTTAAGATGGTTTATATTTTATCTAAATTATCTATAAGCTATGTCATATCATTTATAAATATACTGGTTTTAATATCTAGATGTTTTTCTTGTAGGACATGTCAATTTCCTTTTTGAACTTGATTGAATATCTGTATCCTTCACTTAATAATTCAATCTCAATCAAGATAGGATCATAAAAGATATACTATAGGAGAGATAAGATTATATTTCCTTGGTCAATACTATTTAATACCTTATAGTATAGGCTCAAATCATGTACTATAATGATCTTGTTCTTTCTTTTCCTGTGAATTGCTTATATAAAGTTTATTGTTTTCTATAGTATCTTGATATATTTTATAATATATTCTAGTATTATTGTGTTAATCAAATTATAGGCTTTGCTATATCTTGGCTTAAGATCTAGAGTTTTTTTTTCTTTCTATATATTTGTTTTATACAAAAATAATTATATATGTTGAAGCTTGTATACTGCTGCCAGGAAGTGTTGCCTAGTTTAATTTATTAAGGATATTGTTTTTCTTGCAGATTCATCACTAATGATTTTGGTAAATATCTTTTTTCTCACAATTAGTAGTGTAATACATCTAGTAATTCTAATCCTATTATATTGGCCTGTGGATTTTGATATGGAATATATAGTATGTATCCTATACTCCATTCTCTTGATGTCTCTTCTTATGATAGAATTCTATTATAAAGATTAATCAACCGAGTTAGTACATTCAATCTGAGATATTTGTAAACTAAATATGATATGTTGTCTGGACCTCATTCTGATTTAGAGCTTTAATCTTTTATTACTTTTTTCAGTTCTTTTATGGTAATCTGTTCTATTGATTTGTTATACCAGCTATCTTGAATCTTCTCTTTTAATACATATTGCCTTGTCTATCTGAGGGAGCTATCTATTGATGTAATCTTTTTGAGATGAGTCCATGTTGTGAAGTGTTCTGAGATTTTTTTTTATTTCTTCTGGATCCATGATTATCTCTATATTATTATCTTTTTTATAATAAGTTTGTCTACTACTATGAATCTATTGGGTCTCTCTAGAATACTGTTTAATAGCATTTTTTTTTTGCCTTATAGTCATTGTTATATTTTTTCTGTATGTTCTATATATTTTTGTTTCTCTTAAATTTGATTATTATTTTGGATACTATTTTATATTATATTATATGTTCTCTACAGACTTCTTTCTAGTGGATCTGATATTTTTATGGATGTTTTGCTTGCTATTTCTCTAATTATAAGGCTAGTTCTTGAAAATCCTCCTGAACTTTGGGTAATTGCTTCTTTATCAGCTACTTAGTTTGTTAATTAGATATATTTATATATCTTTGTAGTATTTCTGACAGTCTCTGGATATTAATAATCTTCTTATATATCATTAGAGGTTTCTCTATATTTCTATTTCTCTTTCAAAACTTCAGTTTCTTTATTTGCTTACTTGCTGCTAATAGAATAAACTGTTTGAAACTGTGCTAGTAGTTATCTATATTCTCTTGTTGTATTATATTCGTTATCTGAATTTTATATTCAATTGTATCACTAAATTTCTTTTATTGTTTGTTATCAGTTTTATGCCAGTTATAGAGATAGCTGCACATATAAATTTTCTGTTTTTTTTACCAGTCTAGTTGTTGTATCTCTATTCTAACAATTATGATTTTATAACCATTTTTGTGCAAAAGGTCAGGATGGTCTACTATTTGTGAATTTCTTGATTGTAAGTATCATATCTGATCAATTTTATATATGCTTCTCTTCTGTTGCTCCAGGTATATGCTATCTGTATTGGGTTGTGTATTCTGAAGATATTCTTAAAGTTTATCACTATTAGCCATTTCAATAGCTTTGATTTTGACCAGTAATTGCTTGTTTTCTTTTGTTTATATAGTTTGTTAACAGTAGATATTGAAGTCTCTTCCAATAATAATATGCAAACCTGTCTTTACTACTTGTATTATCTATTGCTATATACTATATTCTATTCTTATTCTATCCTCTTTGTTGTTGTTTTTTGATATAATGTATATCCCAATCATCCTTAGTTTGTATTTTCCTGAGAAAGCCATATCTATCACTATGGCTCTGCCTACTATCTCTTGTTTTCTAAATATTTTATTGTTATGTCATTATGTATTGCTATGCATATCCCATGTCTGATTTTTTGTTTGAAATCCACCAATGTTATTAAGTAGTATACTTGTTGTTTCTAGTATTTGATTTGATATATATCTCTATTGATTTTTATGATATAATGATTTTCCATTTTTTCTTTGCACAGTTTTCTGTTAACAGTTTGCTTTTGTTCTTCTCTACTATACCTCTTATGTTATGTATTGCAATTATCCAGATTGAATAATTAGTTGCCTGTTTCTTATCTGAATATTTAGATCTCTTAGTTTGAATATTGTTAATATACTGAATTGTTTATTTATTAAGAAATTGAGTAGTTAGTATCATGTTGTTTATTCTACTACTTTTTCTTCTTAAGGAGTTTGCTGTATTAGTATTTATCATATTATTGAGTGAGATTGTAATCAGATGGATCTGTTTATTATAAGAGCTTGAAAAAATTGATTACCTTTTCCATTGATAAACTCATTTTATTAAGTTGTTGTTGACATGCTTTTTGAGTTTTCTTGATATCTTGAATTCTTGTACTGGTTTTTATTATTTGCTTTTCTCCACTGCTAATTGTGTTTTCTTTTAATTCTTCTATAAGTTCATTGATATTTTTTAGATATCTGTTTATACACTTTTGTTCTAAGAAATCTACTCTTTTGTTCAGGTCTTAAAGAGTACTCTTTATTTTCTAGATTAGAATCCTTCAAATGTCTTCATTATACAGATTAACTTTGGATTGCACCTGTGTTTGAGTATATTTGTATAGCTTTGGATTGTTATTAGTTTTGTGTATCCTAGTGTCATAAACATTGAGATTTATATTATTGAAGTGTTGAGGAGAAGTCTTGAATTATTGAACCTATTAATATATTGTCTTGAGCAAAAATACTCAAGTCTATCAAGAATATGCTTAGGTTGTGTTTAATAAGCTACATATATGATATAATTTGATTTCATAGTGAATCCATTGTGTTTATGTTCTTTTGGTTATGGAAGCTAATGATCTGGCTTTCATAAGTGCTTCTCTAATCTGGAAAGTGAAAATAGCAAATCTTTTAATCTAGTTATTGTTATTATGAGAAATATAAACTGACTTTGCTTTTGTACTAGTAATTATATCTATCAGATTTGCTACTGTCATATTTGATGGTAGTTGTGTAAGTATAGAACTGTAATATTTCCTTTGTTCTTTGATTTCATGTGTTTTGCAATAAGGGAATATCTTTTATAAGTAGAAACTTTTGGTGAGTACCTAGTCTTGACTAATTTTTAAATAGTCTGACATATTAGAGAAGATAATATTTACTGTTTAAAATAAACCTATCTTCTATAAGATTATATAATCAATACTGATTTGTTTGTTAAAGAATTCTGCAAGATTAGTTTTGATGAAATAAAAGAAATATTCTATACTCAGATAGTATACAAGTTGCTTTCTTGGGATCCAAAGAAGCAACCTTCCTAAATTTGGTATTTTTATTATCTGTGATATTTATCTGACATATTTTTTGTGTATTATTATAGTTGCTAAATAAAGTAATTATCAATGATTTTCTGATTGGATTTTGTATCTCATATATTTCAGGAAGGAGAGATGTTTCATTTTCTACTTGATAAAGTTTATTTTTTCTGTAGATTTTGTTATAGTACCGTTTTAGATCAATGAATACTTTTGTAGGCACAAGTATCTCTTGTTACTATTGAGGATTTAATGAATCAGTTCATCTTTTATTTGCATCTTCTTGATTATTGTATCTGTATCTGACCTAGTTGATAATATTTATCTACTTCTCTTGTGTTTGTGATCCTTGGTTACTCCTATCTTCTAATTTACAAACTGTAGTATGGAAGCTTGCTTTATTATCTGTGAGATTCTCTAATAGTTTAATGGCTTCTTTTATTAATTCTATCTTCACCTCTTCCACATACTGTTTTTTTTATCTGTTTTGATTGTTAAGTTATATTTTCTTGATCCTTTTCTTTGTCTACAGACTTCTTCAAGAGTGTTGTCCTGGTTCTGAGAGGAGTATGTCTAAGTTAAAAGACAGGTGTTGCCACTTTGATCTTCAAAATCTTACTATTGTTCTTGCTGATTCTATCAATATTATATTTTAGTATTGTCTATTTTTCCAAACTTCTCAATTGCCTTGGTGAGACTATCTTGAAGAGAGATTCTACATTGTACAGTAGCTAAAAATAAGTTTATTTTGTATTTTTGCTTAATAAGGAAATTTTTTTATAATTAAAAAATTTACAGGAAAAAGTTTTTTGATAGCTTTTTCTTTGCTAGCTATAATACATACAATAATAACTATTATTATTTTTAATCTATATGCTATACTTATCCTATAAATGTTGAGGTGAACTCAAGTTATGCATTATTATGAAAAATATAAATAATTTTTATTCTTATTCTTTCTTTCTTATCTATTTTGTAATTTTCATATGTGTATATCAAGATTCGTTACTTTGGATCTAGCTTTTTAAATATTATTGATAGATTTTTATATACATTTTCCTAGACTCTTATGATTTGTTTGAATATTTTTATATTTGATATCTTGTATATAACTATTAAAAATTTATTGTAGAGTTAGATTGTTGCTACTATTTATTCAAACTATATAGAGATATTTGTAGTCTATTTGTAGAGTATTATTCTTTCTTTGATTAAACTTGATAGTCTTGATATATGTACTACAATTAGGAATAATATTAGTGTTTCAATATAACAATTGAGTTCTCTTTAATCAATATGGATAGTGAATTGACATTCTTTACACAATTCTATTGATGATTTATTTATTATATGTAGTACCTGAGTTTTATTTTTTTTTTTTATGGTTGACTTTTTGAATGATTATAATTCACCCTGCCTTTTTAAAAAAGAATCATTTTTTTTGTTTAGATTCCTAAGTTCTTGATTGGATTTGTATAGATTAATTGAGCCTAACTACTATAATTCTTGTATTAGTGATTTATCTACTTTTGTATGAATATATCTATACTATTTAATTCTTTCTTTTTGTTGATTCTTATGTTTAGATAACCAACTTGGTACCATTGGATCATTTTTGTTTAAAAGGTATCTAGAATTTGTTTTAGTCAGCATATCTTATGCTTTTTGAGTTATTGTTAGTACTAGTTAATTTAAGTTTGTGACAGATAGTTTGTTTAAGTTGTTTGAATTATATATTTCCTTTCTATATAGCTTTTAATCTGTCTTTAATAAAGTTGAATCTTGTTTTATATATTTTTGAATATTTTTCTATAATACTGGCTTTCTATCAGGAATCATACTATAGTTTTTGAGTTTTGAGTCTGGTGATTAGTTTGACTACATTTTTAACTTCATATAGAACTTGAAAGTCATTAATAAATTTTTATTGTTGTCTGATATTTAATTCTATAGGGTTGTATAGTATAAAAAAATATAATATTGTATTGAGGCATATGAATACCAGTTTGACTTTTCTCATGAAGTTGATTCTTATTTTAGTATCAATTTTGACTATTTTATAATTTGAGAGAATAGTGTCATATAATAAATATTCAATTTGAAAAAATAAAATATAATTAATAATACAGTATATTTATATATTTATCAATGAGTTGTTTGCTTATTAAAGTTCAATATATATGATTAATTTTTTTAATGAGTTATTATTGATAGTATTTTTCTTTCTTTTTTTTATGTCAGATATTCAAAACTTTGATAGTATTATTGTTGAATACTGATTAAATAATGTAATTTGAAAAAAGATAGGTTTCTTTTAATTATTGATAATGAATTGTTCAGATTTTGATAAGTTTACAATAATATTATTTAAGTAAGTAATAAAATAAACTACTTATTATAGTTATAAGCTCAATATCTTCTTTACTTTGCATAATAAATATTGTATTATCTATTTATACTATAATGAAGATATTTGTTTTTTTAACTTCTGATCTCATATCTATTGAATTTTTGAAAAAACAAATTGAATATTCTTACATTTTTCTGATTTTACTAATTAAAAGATCATAGTAGATTTTCTAAAGAATAAGTGATATTACATTATCTTGATCTATACCTTCTTAAACCTTATATAGTTTTATATTTCGGGAATATATAATAACTATTTTTTTTTATTTATAAAGTATGCTACTATAATGTTTTGTATTTGTTTTAGAATCTTAATTTGTTCTATTGTTAATATAAGTCTTGAAAATATGACTGTATTAAAGCTTTGCTTATATCTTAATATAATATATAACAAGATTTTTTTGATTCCTGGGCATCTTCCAAAACACTAATAATAATAATAATAGGTTTTTTGGTACTATGGCTAATGATGGATTTCTAGAGTATTTAATATATAAAATTTTGCAAATCATTTATTTTTCTTTTTAAGAAATAAAATTCATGGTTCTTCACTTTAATAGAAACAAAAATTAGAAAATATTATAAATTAATGATTTGGATAATAAAGAACAACTGTGTGTAGTTTTTTTTATAATTGTTAGTTTGAAAATTTTAATGTTTCCTGATGAAGGATATTTGACTTTTGTTCCTATCTTCTCTTTAAGAACATATATTTAGTTGTAGCCATTCAAGGCAACCCAGTTATGTTTTGATAATATGATATAATTTGTGTATTCTTTTGCTATTCTACTTATTATTATTTTAATAAAAATCTTTTTAAGGATTTCCAAGAGTGTTATTGGATAGATAATGGTAATGTCATATTGTTATTCTTTTAGTTTTGGTATTGGATATATGATTCTTTTTTCATTTTATAGGTATATCTTATATATTTATAATTTTATCGAAGAATTTAATGAAACTGTGATTATGGCTGGCTCTAGATTTTTAAAGATTATATAAGAGAAATTAGAAGGTTCTAATGCAGATTAGTTACTAATGTTTGATATAGTATATTAGACTTTCTCTATTGTGATGTTCTATATTATGTTGATATATAGTACTATTCTTTTTTTATATTGAAAATAGTTTATATTTTTATTTCCAGATTGTGCCTTTATGATTGATAATATTTCACTCTTTAATCTATTATTTAAAGTGATTTTTGATGATCTGTTTGATTTTCTCAGGTTTGAATATTATGATTTTACATTGTTATTCTTCTTTTTTATAAGTTTGCTGATAATAATACTATATTTTGGGTTATTTAAAATGGCTCTGATTGTGTATTTCTTGTTTGTGCTTAAATATTTTTCTATTCAAAAAATCAATACATCTTTCTTCATAAATAATAAATTATAAATAAAAATTAAAGTTGAAATAGTCATTATTCAATTTATTTTTAAAATTTATTGATATTTATTATTTTTTATAAATTTATAATCATCAAATAAAAATTATTATCAAAATTGATTATCCAACCTATTTAAATATGCATTTAAATGAGCATGAAGCTGTTTGCATCTATGTCTTCTTTGTTTTACATGAAGTAAACTTAGTTGATAGAATAATTGAAATCTTTTAAACTATAATTGTGTGATTTCTCTTTTGATATTTTTGATTGTATTCTTCTGATCATATCAAAGATTGTAATATTTGAAATTGAAACATTTAAAATCAGAACATTAGAGATTGAAACATTTGAAATTTGAACACTAAAATTATTGTCAAACATTTAAAATAAAATGCATATAGTCAAAATTTTTGATAAAAAATTTTTTTTCAAAAAAAATTCTGAAATTTGAGTATATGCACATTTTTAAATTTAGAACAAAACCTTTTTTACTATTTATTGATAAAATCCATTGTATTTAACACAAAAAATATTTTATTAACCATGATATTAGTATGTATCTTATTTATTAAACTTTTATAAAGGATCAAATAGTCTTCAATCATTTCTTTATAATGATGAAATTTTAAATTAATAATGATATCATTAATAATTCATAAATATCATGTCATAATAATTAACATCAAGTTTGCCTAAGAAAAAAAAAAACTCTTTCCCACTTGCATCAAAATTTGTGAAAATTATCTTTTATAGTAACAATCCAAAGTTCACAAGAAAAAACTCAATGCTCACAAAGAACACTTTAACAAACATGTCCAGAAGATCCCCTAAAGTCAAAGATATAGTGGTTAACTATAACAGTGAAAAAATCATCACCGGTAGTAACAAAATTGCAAAACCGCTTCTGAAGACCAAACTATCAAGCAAATTCAATTTACTTACTAGTACCAAGAGAAATATAACATTAGTAGATAAAGAAAAGGAGGCAGTAACCTTAGCAAAAACACAGGACTTTACCCAAAATTAAGATGAAAACATGGAGCTCGAGCATGAAAAATAGGACAACAGCACAAACCCTGAGAAGGGCACCATGAAAATCTCTAAAACAATAGAAGAGATGAACATGGAGTTCAGATTACCATCACCAGTAACAGTAGCATCAATAACTATAACATCAAAAGCAGGGAAAGAGACATCAAATGGAATAGAAAATATAATTAACAACCAGTATAGTTACAAAGGAGAGTAGAGTCTGAGGATTACAGCAACAGAATGAACAACTTCCAAAAAAATCTTTGATACACTTCATTCAGAAAAGATCTATATGAATATCGAGAAGTTGCTAGGACTCTCAACTGAAGGGAAAATTCATCAAGTTCATAGCAAACTAAGTCATCTACCAACCCTGAAACATATTCAAATAGAAGAGCTAATTAGATCTTCAACTATTGCAGCCATTTTTGACAACTACTATGAGGCCATTGCTGTATGCAAAATTCAGATCACTAATAATGAGACTTCCAAATTTAGATTAGAATCCCAATTCAGTACCACAGAATGCAAAGCCTGATCCATTAGAATTTGGAATATTTTCAACTATTTTCAAAAATGGATATCACACACCTATTTCAAAACAAAATCCAGATTGAATACATAACTCTGCAATCAGCAGGACAAGTTAAATCTGGAATCGTTCAGTTCAGTACAAGAGAGGAATATAAGAAACAGGTCTAAAAGTGAACTATTTACAAAAATACTTTCTGTATAAGAGTATATCCAATAGTCAGAACCCATATCACAAGAGAGAAAAGGAATCAGTATAGTGCAATACTCACCAACCTCTCCCTGGGAACCTCAGTGAAAGAACTCAAGAAGATTATTGAACAGACAGTAGTCCAAGTAGTATACTTTCCCTTAACTTCACAAATCAAAACAAACAGTTTGCTATTCTATATTATAAAGATGACACAAATCTTAACAGAGCAAGAGGTATGAACTTTTGCCTCCAAGATGGTGAATTGGTTTGAATCACAAGAACAACCTAAACTATATTTTAACTGTGGAGCCCATGATCATGACTACGTCCATTGCTCAATAGTAAAGGAGAACTATATATCAAAGAAAAGAACTAAAAGACTGGACCAACCAAGGCTCTGGCCAAACACTATAAGAGAATATCTCTGATCAAACAAGACAGAAGGATAATGTTTAATTTCTATATCTCAGGATACATATATAATAATGTCACCAAAGGATCTCATACAACTGCAAGTATAGAAAACATATTAGATATCCTCAGACAAATCCAAGTAGATATAAAAACCATTAAACACCAAGTGCATATCCTGGACAAGAGAGTCACAGCAATCGAAACAGGTCCCCATATCAAAGCCAAAGGGTCAGCAATTATAAACTCTTCCCTTTAAAATGAACTCTCACCTGGAAGTTCAAGTTTCCAAACTCCATTATCAAAAAGGTTGGACATCAGAAAATAACAGAGACTAATAAATAAAAGAATCAATCAAATGGAATCTACGATAATATCCACCATGAAAGAAATGATGGATTGCCTTGACATAACTATCAATATAACTAATATTCCTGAACTGATCCCTTCTTTTCTCCTGAATAATTATGATTAGAAAAAAGCTAAAAAACCAAGCCTAAACAGGCAAAATATAGGGAAATCCAACACCAATGAACCATTCAATATTTGAAAAATAGGAACATTAAATATTAAAAGAATTAACTCAGAAACAGACAAGTTAGCAATTTTAGAATACAGATAAGAACAACAAATAGATATACTAGAGCTTACAGAAACCTGACTCCCAGACAATCAAAAATCGCATGACGAAAATAGTGAATATCAAATTTGATTAACAAAACTGATACAACAGTCCTACAGAGTGGGAGTTAGTATTCTGATAAAGGAAAAATGGACAACATATTTTTTCAGAATCGAAGAATATATCAACTAAGGAATCGCAGTAGATATGATGTTCAAAGGATGAATTCAATACAGAATAATAACAATATACAACTCATTAGATAGGGTCAACAAACAAAACAGGAAAAAACTATTACAATGGTGCAAAGCAAAGATCAGTGAGACAAAAAGCAACAACATGTTTGTGATAGCAATGGGTAATTTCAATGAAGTAGTTAATTATCAAAAGAACTGTATCTCAGAAAAAGGCAAAGGTAATAAACTTAAGCACTTTATCAACTCACTAGAGTCATTCGATTTTGTAGATATATTCAGACAACCCACCTCGATAAAAGAAGTTACACATACAACAAAACAAAATCAAATTATGGGAGCAGACTGAACTATATATGGGTCTCCAGTCTATTATAACCACACATTATCAATATAGAATATATAGAGATGGAAACAGTAATTAAACAAATAAAAAAAATAGTAGACACACACCTCTTCACACTACACATATCTTGAAGTAAGTTAGAACATTATAGATTAAACAAACTTCAGCTCCAAACAATAGACAAGATTCACTATAAAAATAGAGAAAAAATCGACAGAATTTCTCAATAAAAACTTCAAAATTGTAGAGTAAATATGGTAATATCTCAAAGAATCAATCAAGATAGCAGCAGAAATCTCATTGAAGAAAAAGTGAAGAAGAAAAAACATCAGTATTATACACAAGTTCAAATACAAGAAATTTATGCAAAACTACTCAATATCGGTAGCTTATACAGAAAATGCTTGGCATGGAAAACAGATCCAAATTTATATATACCTACCATAGAAGTACAAATTGCAGAACTGGTATAAGAAATCAATACACTGAGAACCCTCATAATAGAACTGTCTTTGTTCCAGCAAGACTCAATTAATAACAAAGAAAAATTCCACAGATGGTTTTGTTATGGGTCATGTGGGTAACGCGATTTATACGTAATGGTCTAGAATCCAAAAACCTGAAAGTCTGGCATGAAAGATTGAGTGTTGCAAGGTAAGAAACTATAGATAAGGCTCAGGTACTGATAAGGGAACTATGTGTATTTGAAAAAGTATAGAAATTTTAGCAAAGCTTAGGGTTAGTATAGCCGATTATAAAGTAGATAGCCCATTATTAGTTAAAAAAGTATAAATAGCTTACCAATGTATGCTGAAAAGGCAGAGCTGAATGTGTTAGAAAAACAGCCCTCATTGAAAATAGAGATAAGAATTAGTGAGATACCAAAGAAACAGAATGCAATAAAGAGACACTTACCTTCGGCCAAGTCAATCACCACGCCTCTGCCTTCCCTAAGTGTTCTTTATAGGAGGCGTTTTCTTCTTTGTGAGTATTCGTGAGATGTCGGGGTTATGTGAGGTACTACGGTTTAGCAACAGACTCACCGGATTAGCCCACGACAGTTTCTAGAAATAAGAGAAATCTGGAAAATAGAAAACAAAATAGCCAAGATCATGATCGAAAAAGAAAAAGGAAGAAAAATCCAAAAACATATTGAACAAAGATACAGAAACCTCGAGAAATATTCAAAAAGAATGATTAACAGCATCCTGAACTGCCAACCAAAATTCATAGATATGTAGAGGTTGATAGAACAGAAATCAGAGAATGAGGTTAAGGTTATTACTGACTCACTTACAATAAAAAACAAAATCAGAAAACACTTTCAAGAATAAACAAGACCCAGACAAATACTGAATATAAAAAATTTCCTATATTGGAAAAAACAATATAGGTCCAAAGAAACAATTCAAGATAGATAGTTCAACAATGCGTAAGCTCCAATTGAAGAAATAGAGATAAGAAAGGCAATCCAAGAAAAAAAAAACTGCAGTGCTCTTGGACCATCAGAAATTCCATACATTATGCTTAAAAACCTGGGAGAGAAGGGAATAAAGCTAGTAGAGTCACTCTTCAATAGAATCATGAGAATAGGAGAGGTTCCAAAGGACTGAAAAAATAGAAATGTGTATTCAATATCAAAACCTAAAGACTGGATAGGGAATATCAATATAACTCACCCTATTATATTGCTGGAAACAACAAGGAAAGTATTCATGAGTATCCTAACATCAAGACTTGTGACAATCTATAATAAACACCAGATACTATGCACTAACAATTGGGTAGAACTACCTGGAAAAAGTAGGCAAGAGTCAATTCACATCCTTAACAATATTATAGAAGAGGCAAAAGAATTTAAGAAAGAGGTTTGGATCTTTAGTCAAGACATAAGCAAGGTCTATGATTCTATGAACAGGAACATGTTGATCCAGGCATTAAAAAGAATCTGAGTTCCAGAAGATATAATCAAAATACTAAATAATATATTGGAGAACAGAAATAACAAAGTAATTACAGTGCATGGCTTAATGAAAGAATTTTCAGTTCAAGATAGAATCAATTAAGGAGATACTATCTCTCCTTTTCTCTAGAGAGTGTATTATGATCTGCTATTACAAGAAATTGAAGACCACCATATTGACTATACAATAGATACAGAAGTTTTGCTAGACTTGACCTCATTAAGCCAAAATGCAATTGTCAATAAGACAAGAAGGCAAGCAAGGATTACAGCCCAGCATACTTGGATGATACCACCTGGTTCGCAAGCAATAAAACAGATATGCAAGCCATTCTAAACAAAGTTATTGAGTTTATCAGGATAAATAATATACAGGTGAATAGTGAGAAATCATCCTTGATTTGTATAAATGTGTCCCTAAAACAAAGAAGTGAAAGCATACAGCTCAATGAAACATAGATCTTACTGATGTAGCAAAATGAAGCAATAAGAATTCTAGGGGTATGGATAATAGAGAATGGAAAAAACCCCCGGCAGAAAGATATTATTAAAAAAAAAGTAAATATCATAATCAGAACACTGGCCTGGAAGAAAATTACTGACAAACAGACATGGTACATTATCAATCAGGCTCTGTTCCCAGCAATCAAATATTTACTCAATAATTTAATTCTATCAGAAAAGGAATGTAACAAGCTAAGTAGCAAGATAAACAAGACATTTAAACACAAAGCTGGCCTATTCTTAATAACTTCAAACAGTATTTTCCATGCAGATTTCAGCTACAAATTGTTCAATTTATGGAATCAGCAAATCCTAATGCATGGGAAGAACCTAACAAATTGACTTAACAGTTATAACCTGTATGTAATTACTACTCAAATAAGACTCCAACAACTGCAAAATAACTACTGATCAAATACTTCAATTCTTATTGACAAGCTTCCATTCTGAACCAGGAAAAGAAACAATCTTACAAATGATATTCTTAATATAATGAAACTATAAAGAATTAAAGTGGCACTAATAGCATATACATGGTTCAGAAAACCAGTTAAAAATAAGAGCAGAGTAATCAGAGACATGGTCACAGAGGAATGATACAACAAACACAGAATCTCTCTTAAGCACAGAAGGATAATGTTTAAAGACCAACTCTTTAATGATAACAAAATAAGAATTCTATCTTGACAACAAATAAGAATGAGACTTGGAAAACAAGGAAAAACTTCTAAATAGTACAAAAAGCTAAAAGAACTAATCATCCAAAAATGACCAACACTATCAGCTGATAAGGAAAACTCAAGCCTCAGAGGATACTACAGTGACAGCAACCTCAATACCAACAACTTCTGAACAAATACTCTGGTGCTTCCAGTCCAACACCAATCAACTCTAAAATGGCTAGCAACAAAAAAAAGATGAAGAAACAATAATAATAAAGAAAAGAAGGCAACTAGATAAGAAAAAAGCAATAGTAAATCACATAGTTACTGAAAATAGAACATTACCAATCTACAAGTGCAAAGGTTGCCTGTTCAACATCAAGACCTTATAAAGAAGTACAAGGATTAACAACAATGCATAATGGAACAGCTCTTGATACACTCGGTGAATATCAAAGTCAAAAAGAGCACCACTGAGATTTTTTCAGAATAGCAGGAATCAAATACTGGATAGCCATCAATCAAAATATTACAGTTATCGCTGCAAGATATGGAACTTACCATCAGCAAAACCAATAGGCAGCTCCTAAATACATACAAACTGAATATATATCTGGATCCATTGCTAACTACTGAAGAACTCATTAAAAGAAAGATACAAGTCCCAGACAGAAAAATTCAAAGGCTATTATAAATAGCTCGACAACTAATATTAGAGGACAACCTCTAATTCCATATGGATGGTTTCTTCACAAGATGCAACACTAGAAGTAGGATGGGAATTGGATGGGTGGTCCTTTCTGAGTTAGACAATGAAATCGCAATCTTTCAGGCAGAAACTCAGGACATCCTCTCTTCGACCAGAGCAGAACTGACAGCAATCCTTATAGCAATCAGCACAGTCAGTCCTAACAAAAAAATTAAGATACTTATAGACAGCCAAGGTGCAATTAATGCAATAGATAAAATAGTACAAAAGGATCAGATCAAAAACTAGAAGTTGGAAAGGCCAAACAAACTCTTAGTCAATACAATACAAGAAATTATTATGACACAATAAATCAAAGTCCAGTGGATTAAAATCAAAGACCACTCAGATACCAAAGGGCATAAACAGGCAGATAAATTAATAGCCACTATACTAGTGAACAAATTCAAAGACATTATTAAGATTTAGGAACTACAGTCCACAAGCAGCAATACAATATTGAGATGGGATCAGTTCTTCATAGACTTGCCTGTCAAAATGTTAGGAAAAACTCTCTTGAAGACCAAATGGGCTAGTAAGTGGAGAACATTATGATGAAACCAAATATGACTCATAGGACCAAAAGCCAAGAAAATAAATTGGGAGATGACTATGCAGACCCTGATGCCATCCAAAATCACATCCCTTCAAACTAGCCAAGAAAACCATAGAGACAAAACATTTCGATAGAAGATATAGTTCAATGAACTCCCTATACTGGCAAATATAAACATATGAAAATCATAGATATACAAGTTGGGGACGTGCATAATTTGTGAAAGACAGGAAGAAAAGGACCTACATTCTTTTATTTGTGAATCAAATCGAACAAGATTATCCAAAAAGCTTACAGCACTCCTAACATGAGAGTACGCAGCAAAGATAAATGGCAACAAATAGTCACAATCCATCCAGAGAAATAAAAACAGTTTATAGAATCAAGTACAAGACTAGGAAGTCGGGTGGACTTCAAGGACCTAATCAGAGGGATTATTACTCACAAAATGGTTCAGATAGTAGGAAAAATTACAGGGAATGAGAAGGAGGCCAAAATAGCAATAAAGAAGGCAACAAAATAACTTTGATAGGAGAAAAGGAAAATCTGGAGATTAAGATGTGAATTGATAGTAAAATGGAAAAAAACATAAGATATATCCAGAAAATGGTGTGAGAATGAACAAGGTACAATGTCAAAATACTGGGTAAAAGGATGTCACAGGATAAGAAGAGGAAACAAGAGATAGCAAAAAACCTGTATATAGAACTAATGAATCACAATATAAGGAACATACTTCAAAACAGCTTTAATATTAACTCTCTCTTCCATACAAACATTAGTATTAGTAAAGCTATAACATGCTAATATTCACCTGCGAGGTGACTTGAAGCAAATCACAGGGTTCACAAGATACTGATTATTAGTTTTTCTTCAATCATAACATATTTTCTCGCAATTAAATTTGTGCTTATAAGAGGATATCAATGATTAAATAAAACCTATATGCCATAACTTCACCAGCTTAAAAAAAAAAAAAAACATCAAGTTTATCTAATTAAAAATCAAAAAATAAAGAAGTAAGGAGAAAAGAGTATTTATTAATATCACCCAGGTATCAACACGTGAAGGTCAATTCTTAGGATATTCATAAAAATAATTTGTCAAGATTTTATAATAAAATTTCTTAACTAATGAAATAATTGAGAAAAAACCTTAAACAAAAAATATTAAATATAACAAATCCATGACTCCTCTTCCAATTCTCAAATAGTCAAATAATCACAATCACATATCACTCTTACTTGAAAAGAAATCAAAATAGATAAAATAAAAATTGTTTTTCATAAAAAATACGATTCAATCAAATTACTAATTTAACTGAAAAGTCTTCTCTTATTTTATAAAAAGAGAAGATGAAAACTTGTCAAATTTTAAAGATTATATCACTCACAATCCAAATTCAAAACTCTTCATAAATGAGTCAATTTTCTTAAAAATTGATAAAATTCATGATCCAATTTTCATGAAAACTAGATAAAAAGTCTCATTCATTTATTTACTTACCAAAGAGACATTAAGAAATTACTGTATATCAAACTTATACTCTATCAAATTATAGCAAGTTTTCTCTAATATTTTTTGTTTGTTTGGATAAGGTGAATGCAAATTTTTCAAAAAAAAAAAGAGAAGAACTTTCTATTCTAAATCATATCAGCCTAATGTCTCATAAACAAACTCTCAACTATGACATCTTATCTTACAATATTAATAAGATATTTGTATAGATGAAAAGAAAGCATCAGTTAATAAGAAAAATACTGATTCATTAATTTGTGAGCCCAGCATAACTCACAAATATCTTATAATAAAAACTAGATAGTCAGTTTTATGTGGATACCTCAAGTAAAAATGTTTGAACACTTTCAATGGATAAGCATAATAAAGCTTCACATTAAATCAAGGATATTTTCACAAACTCAGGGTGAATTCATTTTATGGTGTTTTCCTCCTAAGTGACTTCCATACATGCCAGAAAGTTTTGTTTAATATAAACTATACACTTCCTGAATAGAACTTAATGATACTCATGTATAATACAAATCGATGATTTAATATATACCAGAGATCTTTTAAATTATATATTCCTGACCACTCGAGATTAACAATATCATATCAAAAAAGAAGCATGTCTCATATGTTTCAGAGAAATATGATCACAAATTTGTCATTTTTGAAGTCTGATAGTTAATATATTTATAACAAATAAAAACAATTATTGGAAATAGAAATCTATGCCTCTTGTAAAATCTTTTCTCACTCAAAAGACCAAAATTAATTCTTGACATTAACAGATATTTCTTTTTGCTTCTCTTTTTATTAAAATTTTAACAAAATTAATTATTCCATTTATCAAAATTTTGAAAAAAAATGAAAGCAAACAAAAATTTTAATTGCAATCAATCTCAAGACCCTCTATTACTTGACATTTTCAAGAATAAGTGAATTAAGTATTCTCTTATTTCCAAGAGTCTTTGCCACTAAACATTCTTAAAAACCAATGAAGCTAAGAATTTTCTCAAAATCACTTGCAACCAAACCTTTGCACTGATATCTTTGCTCTTATTATGATTTTTAACAAGAAAAATAAAAATATTTACATGTCTTTTGAATTTTTTCAATTTTTCTCTTCACACATTAAAACAATTCACAAAAAATTTTTTTTGCAAAAGAAATTTGGCAACAAAAAAAATACAAAGAGAATAAAAGAAATTTTCATGCACAAATAAAAATTTAACTATACTACAAAGAATCAGTAAATTGGGAGAGAAAATAAAAATCCTTTGTTACCTGGGTGGGAATGGTCTTATTCCTGAAAATTGATTGACATTCAATCTGATTGAATGTACAACTAACATCAACAAAAATTCATCAGATCATCATACAATATAAACATAAATTCCAAAATTATCCGAATTACATTTTCATATTTTTTTTTTTTTTTTTTTTTTTAATAAACACACAACGTTGCCCATTTTATTGATTATATGCGTTACATGTACTCTTGTTTACAAAGCAATTTTATAAACTAT